>KQ962414.1:34482-47491 GCA_001563735.1 Leucoagaricus sp. SymC.cos | reverse complement strand
CTAAGGAGCAGCTAGCACAGCCCCCATCAGCTGCCAATGCCAGACTCCCCAAGAACCCAAACAGGCCCCCAGGAAACCCAGTGACCACCAAAGAGTGGCCACACTGTTCTTATCCTCCAGGGAGGTGTGCAAAAGAAAATGCCCTAGGGTTCTCTTTGCAAAACTCAAGCAGCTCCTCCCAAAGTTTTGGGAAGTGCCAAGGAAGGCCGAAGTCAGTGCACTTGGTCAAGATATGCTTGTGAGTCTGTAAACCAACAGACCCACAGGGGTAAGAATGATCATCAGAAAGCTTAAACCGATGTCTAAACTCCCCGATAGGTGCATGCTTCAAAACTGCCCAGCAAACCCTGGCACAGGTGGGTGAATCATGCAGATGCTTGAGCCACATACCCCCAGAGAGGTAGGTGGGCATCAATTGCTTACCCCTCACATCAGTGAGGTGTAGAAAATCTCTCCTGGAGGAGCTCAACGATGTGAACTGCCTCGTCCACTCGTCGCAACAGGCTTGAGCCTCAGCCATGCGAATAAAATTTAGGGTCATGAAGGGCAAGGCCCCCACAGGCACCTTGAATGTCGGGTCTGTCACGAAATAATGGACTGTGTGATGCAGAGGCCACTCCAAAGAGGAGTGGACCTGTATAAACATAAAAGTGTGTGAGGGATCCTCTTCCAGCCACCTTTGCAAATGATGACAGACGAGCAAGGCTTGAGCCTGCCCACTGCTGACAGATGGGTCCACCACCTGCCTAGCTGAAGCAGGGTGGTCAGTGAACAAGACAACATGATGAGCGCCTTCCTGTGCACACGTAGCAAAGACACCCATCCAGATGGCATGAAGCTCTACATTGGGAGCAGTCACTCTGCCAGCAGCCTGGTGGGATTGCCTAACTGGCACCCCACCTGCCCAAACCCAGGCTGCAGAAACTGCCTGGAACGCCTTGTCATGACCCACCAATGCATCAGTGGCCACCACAACACAGTCACCGAGTGCGATAGCTTTCTCCAGCTCCATATTTAACACACATTGGATGTTGATGTCCTCCTTCTTAGAGTCGAACTTAACAGTCTGTATACAATCGCTGAAGAGATCCATAAGACGCCTGCCCGGGCAAGCCTCTGAAGCATCAGGCTCAAAGGTCTCCAGGGTGATGGGAATAGAGTGATACCAGAGGGTATCCACAACAGCTGATCTGACCTTCTCAACAGAGCGGCCAAGTTGAGTAAAGTGGTACCAATGAGGATCAGTGCCTGGGAACTGCCTGGTACCAAGAAGACTCTTGGTAGAGTGCATAGGTGACAGAGTGAGGACCCGATATGCCATCCGGGACCTCAACTTCTTAAGATGTAAATGGATGGGGATGAGGCCCACCAGCACCTCAATGCCATCCATAGGTGAAGTGCAAAAAGCACCTGTAATCCATACAGCGGCACGATGCTGCATTTTGTTGAGAGAGGCGAGATAAGCCTTATGAGGATGAAGCTCATGACACCAAAGACAAAAGCCATACATAGCAATAGGCACTATGCATGACCTGTAAAGCAGACACTTCTGCTTAGGAGAGAGACCCCTAAGCGAGTTACCCAGCATTCCCATGGCACAAACTGTGGAGATAGCTTTGGTAGAGTAATAGTGGACATGCTCCCTAAAGGTGAGCTGCCTGTTGAAATAGAAGCCCAGGTACTGCCAAAACAGCTTGGGATGGAGAGGTGTGTCTCCCATGTATGGGGCATAGCCCAGGTCAATAGGAGGATTGTCATCCCCCTTACAACGCGAAAAATAATAGAGCTCAGACTTGTCATGCTCGAGGACAAGCCCAAACACCACGAAAAGATCAAACATGAACCCATATGCCCCCTTGAGGCATATGAGATTGTCCGCCAGCTCCCTGGCCTGGGTGATTAAAGTCCCATCATCAACATAAGACAGCACATCACACTCCAAGTGTGATGCATGCAAGTCAAAAATCTTGAGCACCGGCACAAGATAAATAGCAGAAAGGACAGGAGAGAGGGCTGACCCCTGCCCCACTCCCACATCCACATTGTAGAAACTGGAGGAAAAGGAATTCCAAAGATACTTGGTCTTCCTCCCAACAAGATAAGAAGCAAAGAACCTGTGAACATTTGCCGGGAACCCTTGCCTTGCCAGTATCGCCATGAGCATATCATGGTTTAAAGATGGAAAGAACTGAGCGATGTCAAAGGCCACAACACTCGTCTTGAGACCCCTAGCCCACCTGGCCTTAACCAAGTGAGTAAGGAATAAACCAGCATCCTTGGTCGACCGCTGTCAAATACTGCCTAGCTGATTTGAGTGGAAGATGCCATACTTGACACCGTCAAACTGAAGATGCGCTGAAAGCATCTTCTCAATT
This sequence comes from Leucoagaricus sp. SymC.cos, assembly GCA_001563735.1. Lineage (NCBI taxonomy): Eukaryota > Fungi > Basidiomycota > Agaricomycetes > Agaricales > Agaricaceae > Leucoagaricus > Leucoagaricus sp. SymC.cos. The sequence goes on along the minus strand of KQ962414.1, from coordinate 45,116 downwards.
AACTTCCCAAGCACATTAAGCAGAATGATTAGCCTAAATGACTTGGGCATAGAATAAGAGGGTTTACTGGGCTTAGGAATAATCACAGAAACTGACTCCTTAAAATGAGAAGGCCAATACCCCACATCAAGGCAGGTGTTGGCCAATGACAGGAACTTCCTGGTGACAGCATCATCCAAAAATAGCTCCTTCAGATGGACCCACGTAACATGGTCCAGACTGGGTGAAGAGTGCGAAGAGCATGCCTGCAGCACCTCCCTTGCTTCTAACACTGAAAAAGGGACCCAGTCCCACTCCCGGAGCAGGGCCAGCTCCTCCAACACCATGACGTCACATGCCTGCCCTGAGGCAGCATTGTATGTCTGGTCAAGAGTCCTCCACAGGGTGTCAATATCATGACAAGACTCCTCCCTATGTGAAATAGCCTCACATGGTGGGAGCTGTCAGGGCTTCACCCAGGCCATAAGATCCCAAGGCCTCTGGTTCTCAGTAGTGACCTCTTAGATGCAAGCATCAAAGAAGTGCCATTTAGCTTGATGTGCAGTCTTATGAAATGCCTTCCAGGCAGTGGGGTTGTGTGACTCCCAATACTGGGCAATAGCCAAAGAGCAGTCATCGTCCCACCAGGACCGAGACCTCCCTGTAACAATGATCTCCTTCACATGGACATTCCATGCAGAGGAAAAGACCTCAGCCACTGCCAACACAGCAGCCTCAACCCGATCAGAAGAAGACAGGTCACTAACATTGAGAGACCTGAGACTAGTGGCAAGATCGATCAAGAACCCAGATTCCTCTGGGAACTCTCTCGGGATTACCATGTGAGAAACCTGCATCTCAGTTTCAGAGATGGGCACCAAAGTGGAGATCAGAACATGATCTGAAGGCCCACGTCTATCGAGATCCAACCAAGGCAGATCAGATGCAGATACAGATGGCACTGTGAAGACAAGATCGATCACAGATCCAGCCAGATCTGAGTTGTGCAGAATGTGCATCAACCTAGAATTAGAAGGGTGGGCCCATTCAAGGCCCACATCAGAAGCCAGCTCCAGAAGGCACTGGGCAATGAGTGGATGTGAGGTGCAGGATGGATCTCACACCTCAGAGTGACAATTAAAGTCACCTCCCATGTAAATGAAAGCAGGGAGCATATCAACCTCCTAAGCAAGGAGATTGATCATAGTATGAGCATCATCAGAATAGACATTAAGAAGATTCACCATATTTATCTTAGTCTTTGGGCTCTCCTGGGGGGTGGACTGCTATTGCACACCACTTTATAAATTTTTGAATTAAAAAAAAAAAAAAAAAAAAAAAAAAAAAAAAGATAGCAGTCCACACCTGGGTTGGCAGCCCAGAATACCATTACAGAGTACAACTAAAAGCAACTATGAGAATGCATAACAGGTCAGAACTACATAATCATCTATCACAGTCAGCATCCAACAAATGCCACCTCATCCTACTCAGCTTCAGGTGGGGGCCTATGATGAAATTTGAGGTTTCAGTGGTGCCAGTTGAGTGCCCTCCTACCCTTGCACTCCTCCTCTGCTGTCTTCTGAGAAATTGCATTGTCATACAACATCCTCTCAGACAAGGCCAACTTTTCAGCCAGCCAGGCCTGATTGAAACAATGACACTAATACAGGCACTATCGGTCACTTGCACTGTGATCCCCCTTATAGTTCACACAGTGTGTGGCATGAGGGTATGGGGCTCCCTCGGGGGTCAGATCCTGGGGTGGGCACACAGAGGGGTTATCCCTGCAATAGGACACATGGAGGTGATGACCAGCCTCAGTATGAGGGCTTTTTTTTTTTTTTTTTTTTTTTTTTTTTTTTAAAAATCAAAAATAAAAATCAAAAATTTATTACGTGGTGCTTGATCGCAGTTTGTGTCTAACTATGTATGAGTACAAAGTCAGAAATAAACAGACAGAAAGTATTGAAAACAAATGAGATGTCTGTGATTATAGAGACGTTGGAACTGAAAACATCAGAGACATAGAAGAAACAATGTTACTATCAGAAGAAAGAAAAAGGAAGACACAAGAGGAAAAGAGACGTGAGTCAGATTGAAATAGCTTACCAGTGCAACATAGTCATTTAGCCAGGATGCAGAGATGATAATGGAGTTGGAGACGTGGAGATGCTAAGGTGCAACCCAGCATGTCAATGAATAGGAGTAGAGGGAGGTAAATGAATTGGGGCATCAGAATTAAATATGAATGCCCATGGATTGCATGACAAGAAGTCAATAAATTGACTTAGTGTGTGGATAGGGGCATCTTCTCTGACATAGAGAGGACAGCCCATGACAATATGTTCATGAGACTTGATGAAGAAGCAACATCAGCAATTGATGGACTTGCAAGGGAAGAAATGACTCCTGTATGTGCCTATAGGAGTGTGATTTGTGATAGCACAAACCACGCATGTGATGATGTTGAAGTTTGTGATGATGTGACTTGGATCATCACTGTCAATGGAATAGGAAGATCACAGTTCTTTAAGCCAAGAACCGCCATTGTGATATTGAGGTATAATGATGTCACCTCAGAAATGTTTGCTATGTAGCATAAGGAACAAATGTCTGCAGTATTGACGATTGTTGAGAAAAAGCTCTTGCCATGTTTTGAGACAGGAGTCTGTGACTTTTTTGTGAAGGAATGCCATGGAGACACTAGGGCGCAACCCAGCATGGCAGTGATTGGATTTGGACATAAGGTGGACTTGCTTAAGCATACAACAAGCAAGTCCAGGGCAGTTGTCAGGAGCATTACAGTCACATTGAGCGCTCTTGGAAGGAACATACCAGAAGTCAATGTGATGACTTTTAGCATGACATAGCCATGGGCATAGGGCTTTGGCCACAGCTAATGAGTGATATTGGCTGGGGTGAATAGATGGGTCTAGAAGGGCCTGGGATGATGTGATGTGATCAGTCAAGAAGACAAGATGGTTGATGTCAGGAATAGTGAGTGCTTTGCAAAGTGTGAAATGTTGCATGGTGAGCTCAGCTTCGGGAGCGGTGCATCGTCCATTGGGAATGGCGAGTGAATGAAGTAGAGATCCATTGGACCAAATTTGATAACATGCATTGGCCTACATGTTGATGTTGTTAGGAACACTGCTATCAACAACAACAATGGTGGTGTTGGGAAGGGAGTGGAGGTGGGTGAGCTCTGCATTGAGATGACAAAAATGTGCACCAAGCACTTTCAAATCTGACCTATTAAAGTCAAAGAAAGAAAATTGATCAGCAAATATATCTAAAATATGAGAACTGGGAAAATTATCCATATCTAGAGGTTTGAAGACCTCTGTATTATTTAGCAACATCACGTCGGCCTCCATTACTGACCCCTCCACCACCAGCTTATCTTTATCAGACATGAGGTCAATAGACCTAGGATGAGGAAGAGCGCCTTTGGCATTATGAGTGCTCAGGATAGTGTGAATGATATGAGAGCAGTCTAGCATAGCATAGCGAAGGCTAGACTGCTTAGCGAGTTTTTGAGATGGAGATGAATGGGGACTAAGCCTGCAATGCATTCAACACCACCAGTGGGAGATGTTTGGAATGCGCCTGTTATCCATAAAGCAGCATTCTGTTACATATGACGAAGGGTGAGGAGTTTGGCATTAATTCAAGTGCCAGTGTAATACCACATGCGAAATCCATATGTGGCAAGGGGAATGATACATGAGCAGTATAAGAGCCATTTGTGATGAGGGAGTAGGCCTCGTGTTGAGTTGCCAAGCATTTTCATAGCATGGACAGATGAAAGTGCCTTGGTTGACTAATATCGTATGTGTTCGTTGAATAGGAGTTGTCAGTCAAAAAAGAATCCTAGGTATCTCCAGAATTCTTTAGGACAGAGGGGGGATGAGGAAGTGTAGGGGGTGAAACCCAAGTCAATAGCAGGATTATTGTCTCCACATTTCCTAGAAAAATTATAGATTTCGGATTTTTCATGCTCTAGGAGCAATCCAAACTCTTGTATGAGCTGAACAAGGACACAATATGTCCTAGTGATTTTGTTATGGCATTTCTGCCAAGTTTTGCCTTGAGCAATGATGGTTCCATCATCCACAAAAGAAAGAAGAGAAGAGAGTCCAGCATTGTCTGCACTAACTAAGTAAAAAATGGGGGCAATATAAAGACCAGAAAGAATCGGTGATAGCGCTGAACCTTGACCAACACCAGTATTGGCATCAAAAAAGGGGGAGTGGAAAGAATTATATAGGTATGTTGTGGAATGTTCAGTCAAATAATTGGAGAAGAAATTGACAACTTGAGAAGAAAATCCCTGCTTTTGGAGAATAGCAGTAAGCATAGAATGATTAAGTGAAGAAAAGAATTGAGCGATATCAAAAGCTAAGATACTAGTACGAAGGCCTTTGGCCCAGCCAGTATGTATAAGGTGTGTGAGGTAGATGCCTGCATCTTTGGCACTACGTTGAATGATGCCGCCAACTTGGCAAGGATGTATGGCATTGAATTTGGTGGCTTCAAATTGCATGCGTCAGGCAAGCATTTTTTCGAAGAGCTTGCCGATGGTGTTTAGTAATATGATGGGGCAAAATGCTTTAGGCACATTGTATGAGGGTTTATTGGGTTTAGGAATGATGATGGAGACTGATTCCTTGAAGTGTTTTGGCCAGCATGAGTTGTTGATGTAAGTGTTGGCGAGACAAAGCAATATGAGTGGGATATGTTCATTAAATTGGAATAACATCTTGAGATGGGCCCATGATATGTGATCAATGCCCGGAGAGGATGTATTGGAAGTGTCTTTGAGCGCTTCATGGATTTCAGTGCTGGTGAATGGTGCCCAGCTGTGTGTAGGAATAGATGGTAGGGCATCAAGCATGTCAACTTGTATGCACCTATTGCTGGCAGAGTTGTAGGTGCCATTGAAGGCCTCCCAGAGCGACTTGATGGTGTGGCACGGTTTCCCTTGGAAATTGATGGCCTTGGGGTAGGTGGGAGTTTATGTTCCTTGACCCAACCCATGAGATCCCAAGGACGTCAGTTTTCTTCAGCGATTTCTTCAATTTTAGCATTGAAGAACTTCCTCTTAACAACGCGTACTTTTCTTCAGAAAGCCACCCAGTTCTCTTTTGTCCTTTCATTTCTATAAACTAACAGCAACTCCTTGCACTCCTCATTCCACCATGGCTTGGAATGCAAAGATATGTTACTCATGGTGGCATGCTTGTCCCATGCAGCACCAATGAGGTCAGCAATCTACACCGAGACATATTGAATGTCTGTCTCAGTCAAAAGATTAGCTGACTGTAGTGCTAGAAGTCCACCAGCCAACTCTGCAATAAATTTCCTTTCTTCGTCGGAACCACATTTGATCCCTTTATGTTGAATGGGTATGAATATCGGTGAAACTGGGATAGTAACAGTGATAGGTGTGTGATCTGATGTCATCTGCTGATTGGGATGAATGTGATGGCCAATAGAGTCAATGGAATTGGATATAAAAATGAGGTCAATCACAGTGTTGGATTTGGATCAATTGAATGGATAATGGGTAGGCAGGTCATCAACAGGACAAGAGCAGTCCATATTGAGGTCCATCATCAAGTCAACTAATTGATCAGCATATTTCGAGTGGTGAGGATAATTGGGGTCCCATTCACTGGATCAGATATTGAAGTCACCTCCAACATATAGGAGGGATGGTAATGTAATGGCATGATGAAGAAGAAGATCCAGCACCATGTGTTTGTTGTCAGAATAGACATTTATAAGGTAGTGGATTTGACCCTTGTAGGACAGGGAAAGAACAAGGATGTCTTGTTCAAGTTCAGTGAACAACGTATTAATTGAGGGCCATAGGTAGGATAACTGATGATGAACATATGCCATAACTTGAGGACAAAAATTGGGAATAGGGGAGGTAGGCGCCATATAGATCCAGTCAGGATGAATAGGTGCTCCAATGACATTTTTGCCTATAACATAATCAGAAGACACAGTCTGTCTGACCACATTCCAAGTGGGTTCCTGGAAGAAAAGAATGTCTATATCTTTAGCATATGAATTCAGACATGATTCCATAACTGAATAGCTGTGATTGACATTGAAAGAAAAAATATTTAAATGATCAACAAGCATTTCTTTCACTGAGCATGATCGGGCTCTGGGTGGCCTCCAGTGGTTTTAGGTTTAAGAACCTTGCATATCTCATTAGCCCTTAAGGCCTTGGCTTGAGTGGCTTTTTCACGAGCCTCATCAGCCTTTTTTATATGCCATGCCTTGTCAAAATGGTTATGCCAGAAAGGACATGACTTGTCATCAGCACTGTGGTTGCCTTTGCAGTTAATGCATTTGAAGGTGTGTGGACATGGCTTGCCTAAAGCAGTAGGGAGCCTAGGAGGATTAGCCTTGGGGTTTGCTTTGCAGCATCCTGCCATTTCTCGATGATTGATGGTCTTGTGAGGACCATTGCACTTAGCGCACTTCCATCCTTGGGAGTGGAATTTGTTAGTAATATGACCCCAATGCCAGCAATTTTGACATTGAGGTACTCCAGGGTGCATGTTGCATGTGTGAATGGTAGCAATATCATTACTGAAATTGAATTTTCGATTAATGAGCTGTTTAGCCCATGTGCCTTTTTGCAAATCCCAAATGTTGATCCAGATGACCACCATATTGGAATTGGGAGATGCCCTCATAATGCGAGGTGTAGATGCAAGGGTAATTCCCTGGAAAAGGGAACTCCGAGCAATATAAAATTGAACATCATCAGCCTTAAGCTGACCATCATTGTTTTCATCATGAGGGGACATGAAATATGATGCTCCAACAATTTTGAGGAATGACTTGGACATAGGAGCTCTGGGTTCAGCAACATGTTTTTCAACAGCTTTTGAGACCCAGCTCCGAATGATATTGATCTCCTTAGAAGATGCCACAAAATTGGTAGCAAGTGCTAGCCCTTGACTAGGACCACTTGTATTGATAGAAACGGCTTCGACACAAAGCTTAGATTGTTCTTGAATGAGCCCACAATTAACAAACTCATTGATCTTATTGTGATCACTGCATTCTTGAGCAGTGACTTCATCATTGAATGGAATCCACACCTGATGTCTGGTGGGTCCATGAGTAGTCATCCTAATTTTAGGAGTGACACGTTTTTGTCCTTGGGACAATTGATTGCTTCTGTTTTGGGGTTCAGGGTTAGTAGGTGGAGAGGGCACATTAGATCTCACAGTATCTGCAAATGATTTTTTGGGGGGAGTGGGATTCATAGCAGGAGGGTGTACCAGAGGGTGATGTGCCATAACTAGGATGGGTGGTTTAGGAAGCAGCCTAGAACCTTTGGGCTTAGGGTTAGGGGGCCGAATAGCATTTTCAGCGCCTTCAGTGGTGATATGAATGACATCATTGGATGGCCCAGCCATGGTGACATCATCTTTGGTAGGAGGCAGCATAGTGTGCTGCTTTTCCTTGTTTTTCTTTTTGTTTTGCTCATGTCTAATAGAATTGTCAGCAAGCAAAATGTTAGGGTCATGTGGAGCGAATGTTTCCACAATAAGATCAAGAAGATTAAAGTCTTCTTTGCATTCAAAAGCCAATTCTCCAACCTTGGCTTTACCCCATCCAGAAGAGTTGAGATTCAACACCAAGTATCCCAGTTGTTCACCAAGAGCCTCAGTGTTAATACCCAGAGATTGTTCATAAGAAAAGTCTTTTATCCAGTCAATGAGATTGGAGACTGCAAGACAAGCATCACCAACAGATTCATTGAAAAATTTTTGCTTCTCCTCAAGAGAAGCAAAGCCTTTGAGTTTATCACCTTTGTTATTTTTATCAACATGTATTGTATTAATAGCATCATTGATCTTTGAGTCTTGAAACTTGGTGTCTTCATTTCATGGCAGTGTATGCTGTGACACATCAACTGTATTTGTGTCTACCTGTGAGGTGTGACCACCAGCAAGTGCGAGTATGTCAGAGTTAAGGGTACCATGAAGATGCTAGGGGGTTGGAATATCTTCACCAAAATCATCATCACTCCATTTGGCATCAGGAAGCTTGGGAATAACCACTATTTTAGAAACAGTGGGTGGAAGTAATTGACTAGGTGTGTTGTCAACAAAGTTGAAGGCCTTTTGGTGATTGTTATCACCTTCAGTATGACAAATAGCTCTAGTAATAGTGGGTATGAGAGCTTGTTGGGGGAGTTGATCAACTGCAGCATTGAAGCATGCTAATTGTTTGGTGGGATCGTGAGCATCAAAATCAGGTGAATGCCTAAGATTGATTGAAGGAGGAGTGTTGGGTATAGGAATATTTTCGTGAACATGACAAATGGCAGGTCCTTTAGGAGTTGGTATGGAGTCAGAGTTGAAGGTACCATATATAGAGAGCATGGGCATAGTTAGCCTAGCCATCTGGTTTGGAGGAGGAGCTTAGGTAGAAGGACCTCTCGAGGGAGAGCTGGAATGATGATGACTTTTTTCATTTCCAGTGCGATATTCCTCACCACATTTAGTGATGTTAAAGGAACGTGAATGAGAGCAACCCCGCATAGACTTGGAGTCATCTTCAGAATCAGATTCATATTCATCATCAGATTCATTATTGTTGGCCCCAGCATTGGCAGGGACTTGAGATTGAGGTCTGGCTTCAGAAGCAGCAGAAGCTGACACATGTGTAAGAGAATGTTTCTTCCCCAAACCAAGGGCTTGGCCAGCTTGTCAAAGCCCAGTAGCAAACTTTCCACCATCAGCCCTACTGTTAGAGCTCATTTTCTCCAAGAATTCAGCAATTTATAAGTTGTAAAACAATATATGTGACTTTGATGATGGCAGTTACTGGAAAAGGAAGTTGCTCAGTATGAGGGCCAGCACATCAGGGGCATCAGGAGGTCTGAGAATGACAGGTGCAGGTGGAATGTCCCTAGCACCAGCAATGCTGACACAAAGGGATGCCAAAATGGGAGCAGGCCACATGCACAAAGCATGAGGCCAGGCTAAATTGGAAGGATGTGCCAATTAGGCACTTGGCAGTAGCACCCAACTGAGAGTCAAGAATGTCAAACCACATGGTGGCAGTATTGGCACATCAGGAATTGTGCATAACATGAGGGCTATTCACAAGAGTGAAGAAGCTAGCCATGTGAGACTTCCCCATGACTGCTCATATATCAGAGGCAGTGACCTGCTGGCCATCTGCCTTAAAGAAAGGAACATCAATGATCTTAAGGTAAGATCATGAACATGGAAGGACAGCCTCAACTCCACCCTCAGTGAGGAAGAGGAGGCACTGAACACCAGCCTTCATCAGGTCTATTTCACCCTGGGAGGCAACATGGGAGGTGAGGAGGGAAATCCCCCCATAGGTGAAGTGGCAGGAGTCAACCTGAAGGTCACTCTTGCTGAGAGAATGGTTAGCAGCCCCCACCAAGGTGGGGAACTGTGAAGAAGAGGGGCACAGGTCAATCTTGATGAGGACCTGGTGCTGAGAAGAACCAGGAACAGTCAACTTAATCTTGCACTTAGGGAGCACTGGAGGAATGGAAGCCTGATGCATTGCAATGATGTGATCAGATGGGAGGGTAGGAACAGTCTTGGCCAAATTGACCAAAGACATGATGTCACAGACAGTGTCAGTGTAGCTATGCTTGACACTAGAGGGAGGAGGGGGGTGCTTGGTGGACTGAGTGGGCCTAGAAGGGAGAGCAGGCTTAGGAGCTGGGGGAGGGCAGGCAGTGGCCTCTGAAGGAGGACCACATGCTGGAGCAGAGGGGGCAGGGGCAGCTGAGTCAGCTGTTTCATGGGTTGGAGGGGGATGCTGCAGGGCATCATGTGGTAGCATGTCATGCAAGACAGAAGCCAAGATGGCAGCATTGGGAGAATCATCGAAAGGCAGAGTGTGCCATTGCAACACAAATACATGCCCCTCCATCACAGTGTTACAGTGAATTTTCAATTAACCTTAAAAGACATAATTACAGTGTAAGATAACACTGTACACTGAGAAACAGTAATGATTGACAATCCCTCTAAGTAATACAGACCATGTAGCATCAGAACATGCACTTTGCAAAGCAGGTGTAACTCTTAGGAGTTGGCATGCACAGTGTTAATGATCTTGAGAACACATAAATAATAAAACTAAATGTGTATCTTGAACCAATGATCACAGGTAGTGGCAGCTATGGAATGGCATTGAGACTTAGCAGCAGCAGTCAGGATGTGAATCCTATGACCAGTCATGAGTCCTGGGCCTCTAACTTGGGCTAATGGTCAGGTCCCTAGATGATTGTGAGAAGTGTCTTACTATGTGCATGCACATGTGCTCTGGTACAGAATGATCCAACAGACCCAGAACAATATGTTGTTTATGATTGCCAAGCTTTGTGAAGCACATCTTGACAAATCCAGAATTAGTAGAGTTCCCTAGATGACTCACCAGATCCACTAGAATCAAATTCAGCTCTCACAGTGAGCCAATCATAGAATGAATACAGAACCATTTCACATGAATGCATGCTCCTGTTTTTCTGTTATATTCCAATTGGACAGTTCTTAAAATAACACTCATTTAATGTTTCACATCATATTGTAATGTTGTCATAACTTTGTATTTGTTTTAAC
>KQ962414.1:9795-20494 GCA_001563735.1 Leucoagaricus sp. SymC.cos | reverse complement strand
ATGAAGAAAGGTGGAGTAAAAGCATATGGATGAAATAATAATAAAAGGAGTTATCGGCAATGGTCGGCGACCACGGTAATGTCGAGCTGTAACAGACATGCTCAGTGTCAGATGTTTCAGAAGATAGGCAAGAAGCTTAATCTTGTGTGTTGTGAACTTCAACCATGCTACTCATATTCTCTTTCAATCCTCAAGGGACTTATATTAGCTATGCATAACGGCAGCTTGTAAATTCATGTCCTCTTATTGACATCAAGTCTTTTCAGTAAACAAGTGTAAACTCAAGCCTTTCCTACTTAGTTGCTTCTATGAACCCACCATCTTGGGAATTTGTGTCTCAGCTCCCTTGTAACACTGACTTACCAATTGATAATGTCTGTAATGTGCATTATGAAGCGATAACCACAAACCTAGAACTGCAAAGTACATTCATCAATTGCAACCAGGACCTGCAAATCATGCTATAGTTCAGGGTTGTTTCCTCATGCTCACAAATGAGACAGACTGATCAGTAAACTACCACTTCAGTTGTGTGACAACCAGGCAAGAGGAATCTTTCAAGACTTGTGGGCCCCCTTGTGTTGTTCACATCACCTCCATGATATGTTCACATGTGGTGCAAGGTCTTTCTATGTCACTTACACTCTCCCATACATCTGCTTTCTTTCTTTTTTTTTTTTTTAAACTCAAAAATTTATATACCAGTGCACGATAGCAGTCCAGTCCCTGGTTAGTAGCTGAGGGTACTGTTACAGGAGTAAAACTAAAAACAACTACTCAAACGCATAACAGGTCAAAACTACATAAGAGTCTATCATGATCAGTGTCCAACAAATGCATGCTACCTACTAGAGTTTGGATTATGGCCTATGATGATATTTCAGTTTCAGCAGCGACAGCCAAGTGCGCACCTACCCTTGTGCTCAGCCTCCACTGTCTTCTGAGAAGTCTCCTGGAATGCCTCTCACACATCCAAGGGAGCCGACTTTTCAGCCAGCCATCCCTGATCAAAGTGGTGGCACCAGAATGGACACTGTCAGTCAGAAGTACTGTGATCACCTTTACAGTTCACACAACGCATGGCATATGGGCATGGGGCTCCCACGGGGGTCAGTTCCTTGGGTGGCTTAGCAGAGGGGTTACTCCTGCAACAGGAAGCATGATTGCAATGACTGGCCTCAGTATGAGGACTGGCACACTGCCCGTCTAAGGGGCCCCTTGCAGGTAACCCTTACCATTACTGGCAACATGGAATCAACTTAAGCCAGAACCTGATTATTTTAACTGTACCAGGCTGACTGGCATAGGATATAGTCCTCTCGAGCCAGTGTGGTGTTTTCCAGTCACACTGCTATGGCCCATGACCTTAGTCACTTCCCATTACCCAGCAACCAGTTCATTATGCCCCTATGGGCCTGATTACTGTGGTTATAACTGTCTGGGCTCTATGCCTCGCAGGCACCACTACCAGATTGATACCAAGGTATCACCAGAGGTATCATGACATGGTGCATTGACCGGTGAAGAGGCTGGTTTCCTTGATCCAGAGATTGGGTTATGCCTACTAATGACCCAAACTATGGAGTTCAACCAGACATACCAGATCCAAACAGGTGGGGGGTATCCTGTCCCAATGCATGTGGTCTCACATAGGTCAGACTGTTCTCACTCCAATTCCCCCAACTTATCATGTTCTATTTCCAGAATGGCGGGACATATATACCCCATTAAGCTCCTTTACCAAGAGAGCACCACCCCTTCAGCCAGTATATCAGACTTGGACAATGCGTGGATATCTATAACACCGTTACAGTGTGACTTCAATACACAGCTTGAGACACAGCTGACCTAAGCCAGGCAACCCCTTCAAGGATCCTCCCTGGGAGTACCGGAAGCCAGTTTAAACCCTGGAGGGTACCAGTGACTGCCTCACCCAGAACCACCCAGACCCCATTCAGGACCACACCCCTTCAATTTTGGAAACACCTGAGATTATTGCTAAGCAATCATGTTTTGCTCACTGGTAAACCCAACTGGCAGGAATTAAGCCAACATCTAGCAGGGCTCAAACCCGAGACCACAGGAAGCAGCCAAGCACAGCCACAAAGGCCACGCATCCAAACTACTTGACCATATGGCCATCTTCATGCATCTGCTTTCAACTTTATCTACTTCCTTTCCTTCCACAATACCTCATACATATACTATTTTCAATGACACTGATCATATGCACAATTGTACTAGAACTTGATTTATGACTGTACCTCAGTCACGCCTTCATCTTCAGTATGGAAGATGATTGGAGGGACAGGAGGCAACATCCCCACCTGGTTTACACTTCCTTCTTACTGGGGCAATCATCTCATGCCAATGCCTTTCTACATCCATTGCAATGCCTGCCTGAGGTATAAATCTACCACTCACCTGAAGAGACCTTGATTAGCAAATCCTTTTGCTAGTCATGGTGTCCGATTCTCCTGTGACCTCAAAGCAGGAGGTACCCTTGAAACTTGATAGCAATGGACTACCCCTGCCAGTGATTCTGCAATTGACATCTTCTTCTGTTGACCCACTGAATTATCCCAATAGAAGTTCTTTACTTTTTTTTCATACTGTATATATTCATATATTAAAGCAATTTACCACAGTGGCTGAAGTATATGATGCCCACTGAAATTTGTGGTCTCAGTTTTATAACACTAATGGCCAACATGATGTTATCACCAGCTATGACCAACTCATTCTGAGTTGGGATTTCCATATCACCCCACAAGTTGTGAGTTACCACTCCCTCACCTACAGGATGGTTGCTGCCATTGTCCCAGCTGCATTCATACCCTATGCTGATATTTACGGACATAGACTCACAATCCTGCTTGCAACAGCATACATGGTTCTTGTTACAATGCTTGTGGGAAAATCCATCTCATTTGGGTTATTGATTGGGTTGAAAGGACTCATGGGAATTGGCAATATACTCATGGTCCTTGGGCTTTCCCTTATCCTGAAGTTGTTTTTTGTCCACCAAAGGGGCTGGATGACTGGTCTATATGTTGTGATCACACACAATGGTGTGCATGTCACACCACTGGTGAGGGCTTCTCGTTTTCTGTTGCTCTAGCACTGAGAAAATTTCCTAGTTTGGTGGGCTAGTAGCCCAAAAGCTTGGCTGGTGATAGATCTTCTTCCTGAGTGCCATTCTCTTGGGTGCATTAGATACCTCATGCTAGTTGCATGAAAGAATTCATGATTGGAAAACTTGAGCAGGTGTAATGCTCATGGTGTTGTTTCTCTGCTTTCCAGACACACTGTTTCAACACTCAGACCAGGAGCTTACTCTTGAAAGTAAACAACTGGATACATATGACAAGTCCCTGGCAACGGAAGTATTTAGGGTAAGGGGCTGTTGGATATCATTTGAAACTACTATGCTCGATCATAAGCAGTACTCACATTCTATCATAATTAAATCACACAATTTTAAATCCTTACCATACTTGGAGAAATGAAGAGTAGAGACTCTATAGTACAAGTGTACTGTATGTTAATGTGATGTATTCAAGCATATATATTCAAAAGGACAGGATAACAGACAGAGTGTTCTCTGAGGGAATAGTACTGCAATACTATTACCTTTGATGAAGTGGATAGTATTGTAGTACTATCATGGTGACCAAATAAATAGTCTCATGGTATTATTACCTCAAAGAAACAAATAATACCATGGTACTATTCCATTGGATGTAATGATAGTACTGCAGTACTATTGTGTTCACCAGAATAGAATCATGGTACTATTGGAATAAGGAAGCAAATAGTACAGTGGTACTGTCACTTCAGGAATAGTACTGTAGTACTATTGTGGTGATGAGGTGGATAGTACTACAGTACTATTGTGGTGATGAGGCAGATAGTACTGTAGTACTATCATGGTAACAAGGTGGATAGTACTGTGGTACTATTCAGACAATAAGGATGGTAGTACCATAGTACTATTGCAGTCACCAGATGAATATGTCGGAATTCCCTGAAACCTGTCACAACCCGTTACAACCTGTTTTGGCAACTGATAACCCTGTAACATAAACCCAATTATCTCAACATGATATAATTAAACAATTGTTATATTATTTTGTTGTTAGAACTATTTCCATTTTAAGTTATGGCATACTTAATATGGTTAAAATAGATGCATCACAGTTATAACATGAAATCACATGAGAGAAAAGTTATAATAGGTTATCACATGGATTAATAGGGTCCAAAATTGCTAAGACTGTGATGCTCTGTTCAGAATCGTTCTGGTATATGTATACAAGCATATTTCATTTCAAATGATTTCTGATTAATTGAAGAGAAAATTAGGAGTTTGTTTGAGACTGAGTCGATCATTGAGTGCCTCTTTGTGAGCTTGCTAGAGCTTGCCCACCTCGCTGCCTTTGGCTTCCTCTCCCTTCACCATGACAGTTAGGCTCCAGTGCTCTAGAAATTGGGAGAGGTTGTTCTACTGTGGCTAAAACACTAAGTGAAGTTAGATCAGAAGTAGATAAGGTCATCTCCACAGCCTGAGCTGTCTGGATCAGTATCTGAGAGGTTGGATGGATATTCGGAGTGACATGAGAGAATGGAGAGCAATTGTCATTAATTGGAGTGGAGCTGGAGCTAGAGCCTACATTGGCTGCTTGTAAGTGTGGTAGAGGCATCTGAAACACTGATAATCAGTTTGAAAAACTGTTCGAAGTCAATAAGACAGCTCACAGGTGTATGAAACTCATGGATAACTTGTTGCTGTTCAGGATTATCACCTACTACCAAAAGTCACGAAACACCTCCAATAATTCCATCATCCCAATTGCTATCCCCAGCATCTATCCCAAAGTCTTCACCTGAACCAGAGGATGGATTGCACCAACTAAATACGATGGTGTTCCAATAGTCGATAAGTTCATGATTACCTGCATTCCAGTTCATCATGATAATTCCCTTATAATGATTGTAGAGCTCTTTGTAGTTAAATCCTGTATAACGACCAACTTCTTCAAAGCTGGGGTCCCAAGAATGGAGGTAAATGACCTATTCAAAATAAGAATTAGTTTTAACTCTGAGAAATTACTGGAAGCGATTGAAGACTTACTACTACAGCGATAAAGGCAATTGCACCTGGTGTTGTCGCTTTTACATTCCATAACTGGCCATTAGTCTTGCGACCTTTTTGCTGAGTTCCTGTGAGTGATGTTGGTCCGAAAAGGAGTGTTTGCAGGAGCTGCGTAATATAAAAGCACGATTAGACATATGCTACGATCAGATAAGAAATCATACCAGTGCAAATGCTTCTACCTTGAATAGAGTTGTCGCATCCTTCTTCTTATCTGGATATAGAATAGGATAATATTTTGATGAGAAGTCAGTTTCAGTGGGAAACTTCAGAGCTTCAATCCAAAATGGATGTTGCTGTCAATCTCGGAACTTCACTTCTTTCGCTAGCCTCGAAAGCTCAGGAAAAAGAGTGGGTGCTACTGTTGTACCCATCCGGTTGACCATTGTATGACGAATGCTGCTCATGCCTTTGAAAAACTGTAGTATATAAAAAATATCTCAGCAATTGAGTAATCAATAGAGATAATAATAAAAACTTACAATTGTCGAAAACTTGGGATCACTCTCCATTCGCTCATGGAGCTCAGAAGGAACAACTCTATAGAGCTCAGCAATAGCTCCTTTCACCTTGTTTGCAGGATCTTTGCAATATCAAAGATTGGGGTCATCAGAATCAATTAGATCAGAGAGATCAATGTGTTGAACAGGAAATGCCTCATCAGGTAGATACAACTCATTCATGAGTGCGAACTTCTTTCCAAGATAATTGACTCACTTCTTGAAGGCTATTTCAGCAAGTGGCTCAGACATAGCTGACTGTGTTAGTTGAACTTGAGCCAATGCCAGTTGTGGGGCCTTTGCTGCTGCTGCTACCAGACGATGGAGGTTGCGATTGTTCATCTGGAAGATCTTGATTGTCTGATGAAGCTCTTCAATTTGCTCTTGATACTCTCCAATTGCCTTACAAAAATTAGTAATATGCAATTACTATATTTTCAAATTTACTAACCTTGTGATATTGACCATGATTTGGATTTGTCAGCAAAGTGGGAAAGGGCCAGTTCAAGTCAACAGCAGGGTCGTTGGCACAGTTAGACTCAGCACCACTAGTGGCTACTGACTCATTATCAGAAGCAAGTTCAAGGTCTCTAGACTGAGACTGAGAGGAACGTGGCATGAAGAAGTCAACTAGAGCCAACGATAACAAAGAAATAGATTTAATTCTTGTTTTATAACTAGTAGTAGGCTATAGGTTTATTTTTGGAAAAGGGCTAGACTACATTTCAAACACGTAAAAAGAGATCAGCATCAATAACATCAAATACAATAAAGATGTTTACATGTAGACCATCAAATGCAGAAAATAGAACAACACCACAGATGATTGATTCTGCAAAGATAACTTCATACTTTACTATTGGTTGTTGTTCTACTCAAATGAACTGAAGATCAGTGTCTTTTTTGAGTAGTGGCCCTTTGTATAGTATATAAGGACAAATAAGATAGAGTGGAATATTCTTGCCATCAATAACAATGTTAAAAGCTTTGAGGAGCTGACTATAAATATTTTCATCACCAGCTCTATAGAGGATATAATCATAGCAAGGTTTTCCATTGAACAATGGATTGCACTACAAATAGTCAACTTCTTGATACCAGTTGATGACTGATGCATAGAAGACTTTGATGAAGAAGTATTCTTAGAACTAGAAATTGTAATGTAGATTTAGTAAAACCAACCAGTAAAAAGCATTAAGTATTTAGGGGCTTTACCTCTGTTATTTCTCTGACATACTTCTGAGATGGCTGGGATAGTGGGAATATCTATTGATTAAGGTTGGTCATCAGAAATGTATTGACATCTCTTGCCAGGTTCTGATAGAGCTGATTGTCATAATGTTTAGTTGCAGCTTTTGCAAAACTCCACATAGATCCTGGTAATCTGGGATGAATTCTCCCACAATTAAATGCTGTATATGGGATTATTTCATGTGATAACTCTAATTCATCAGCTTCTGCCTGAGCAACAGCAGTCCGAATCATTGACATTGCCTCATGAAATGTAGTGTTATTAAGAATCTATAAAAAGCTTGAGAACTTCTGAGACAAATGATCAAGTTATATTATCTGTAGTTCAATATCTTCAAAGTTTGTATGTTGGTAAGCTGCTTTTACCATGTGATGTTTTTGTTCACTTGGCTGTGTATTAGCATTGCAAGTAACACCTTTGCTCAAAATATTATCAAAGCAATGTCTGAGCATATGATTCTTCAGAAAATTCCATAGTTTACTTGGATTGATCTCTCGATATAGCTAGCAGATAAGACATGAGTTTGACTTTGAATGATATAAGAAAACCATACCATAAGCTGTTTATCATATGCTGCTACTTTGGCCTTACCAGCCAAAATAGTTTCATCTGTATAAACTTTGAAAGAAGCATACATATTAATATTGAGATAATAGCAAATTGCTCAGATTAAATTGTATCCTTCTGGTCCAAATTGAAGTGCAAAGAGATCATGAATTATGTATAGTGACAGCTTCAAGGTTGTTAGCTCGAAACTTGACTATAAATAACTTCAAGAAATACCTTCATAATATCTTCAAATTTTGATGCATCTGAGAAATGCACATTCAGAATTTTAGAAAAATGATGTAGACCATGCCAGTGTGGAGCAGCTGCAGCACTGATAGTTCCAATAGTATGAGTCCTCAGAAATTTCTAAATATTATGTGACTGAATAAAATGCTTACCAATCATCAATTCTTTTATGATCTTCACATGAAAGTCTTTTAGTATATTGCTGGATCAAAGGCCATAGATGTTTTTCACCAAGACCATGTGCATTATTGTGCATACAATCAAATGTCAGAGCATGATATGGGTCTGATATTGATCCTAGCTCCCAAAATACATTCTGAGAACTAGAAGAGTTGCTTAGAGAGAATATTAAAAATAGTCTTCAATTTTACATACCTGTATTGGCTGCAGTCCAGCTGACTTGAGATCATTTTCAGCTTCTGCAGGACTCTTTTGCAGTGCTGTATCCACAATCAGTTTCATAGTTTCTTGTGTTCACAGTGGGTAACTTTGAATAACCAACTGTTGTTCTTCCCTTGGAACTAGACAGATTGGGCAAGGTTTAAGACCTTGAAAGCCATGTATACAAGCTATGACACTTCTGAGAGTTATAAATTTCAAACATCAGGATAATCAATTAATAATAATCAAACTTATTGCTCTTTATAATCAGCAGAGAGAATTAAAATAACAGAAAATAGTAAGTGGCTTATACTATCTCCACATTTAATCCATGCACTATTTTTTGCATGTTTTCTGAGAGTTGAGAAGAGTTATCAGAAGGAGTCATGCCAGATTACATGTTTGAAATCAATCCAATTTTTTTTGCCTTTTTCTTGTTCATTCCCTTCAATCTGAAGAGCATTGGCAGATGAAAAGACTGACACTCATGCTACTCACAATTGGTAACCACCCAACAACATAACTACTACCATAGTCTTGTCTATTTCAGATTTCAACAGAAAGGTTTGCAAGATGGGCCATGATAGGATATCCTATCTGTGTGCCAAATTGTGATAGTTTCATCTTATCAGCATAGAGGATAAAACATAAAGGTCATCTACCAAAGGGTAAATCACTCTTAAATACATATATTTAACATTGAATATATCACAACATATTATCATATATACTCACTTGAACTTCATGCCACCGATCAGCAGTCCAGGGTTCATCTACAAATCAAACAAACTGACTCCCATTGTACTTGTACAACTTATGAGCATCCCACTCAAATTCATCAGCAAGAAGAGGGCTGTGAACAAGATGTATTGCCCACTCCCACAGGTCAACACACCAGAAATCATACTCTTTTGTGAGATTGTTATGGGTGGATGTTATTGAATGCTTCCAGAACTATGAGACATGAGTCTGAACTTGTGAACAAAGATGTAAAAGATAATGAATTGGACTCACAGCTAGCATAAGCATGGCAGTCTTTTTTATCATCTTCCTGAAATCATCAGCTGTCATGAAAGAGATTGAGTCTTGGCCACTAAGGCATCAGCAGTGTAAAGCAAGGAAAGTGGCAATTTGACAATTAGTAAGAGATGCTTGAAGAGCTATTTCAGTGAATTCAAATTTGGCTTGAGTTTGAAAGAGATTCCAATAGTTCTTGTTGGGTTGCTTAGGTTGCTTCTTTGTAGGAGGGTAGTGAGAAAACTCATCAAAAGGAGTGATCTCAGAAGCTCAGTCAATGGCAGGGTGCCATACAACTTGAATGTCATTGAGCTAGGGATTATTGAACATCCCAAAGAGGTGAGGTGGTACAGGATCACCATTGGGAATTTCTAGTATAAAATTGTAATGAGTTTAGTTGAGTAGATTCTAACAAATCACATAGATCATCTTTGTCAAGGGGAATGGGAGAAATTTCTTGAGAGAGGGACATCAGGGAGGACCTAGGTACAGGCTGACAAATCTGAGTAGTTTCCCAGTCACTGGTCTTCATCAACTAGCTAGGCTTCACTCTACTTGTCTCAACAGCAGCTAATAGTTAACCACAGATCAGCCTTTCTGTCACATCTCATACATGTGGAATCTAACTCACCCTTTTTTTGAGCCTTCTTTAGAGACTGAGCTTCAGCATATACTGCTAATTGCTGCTAGTTTTTGAAATCTCACTTGCAAGCAGCTATATGGGAAGCAAATCCTCAGGCCTGCCACCATTTGCCACAGAACTCACAAAGGTTGTTAAAAGTGTTGGTTGGTTTGTTGGAGCTGGTGCAACATATGTTCAATGATAATGAGAGGGAAACATGACAACAGTAGCTGTCACAATGGGTTGGTTTAATGTTTAATCTCCAATATGCATGGACTTCATTGTTCTTACACCTGCAAGTCATGTGATGCAATGATGTCAGTGGCAAAACCCACACTTGTTTCTCATACACTGTCAATCTCTCCCATCTCACTCCCATCTCACTTCCACCTTGCTTCCATCTCACTCCTATCTCTTTTCCATCTCTTTCCCATCCTCTTCTATATTACTATGCTGGCTGGCAGTGGAGCCCAAGAGACCCAGTTGAGCAATCCCCACTTGGCTTGATACACATGGTATGCTTTGCTGGTAAACTTGAGTTCTCACAGACTTTTTCAATTATATTACCTTTTAATTGGGCCTTGTCCTTTTCCCCTGCCAGTAGTGCCAACTACAGCCAGTTGCCATAAATCCAACCAGGTGAGTAGAACCTCTTATCACCTACATTGTGTCTGATCACTGGTTGGCCAGAGAACAAATGTATAACACACTTGATCCCCTTACCACATGACTATACCTTTCCAAAACCATACCCAGCACTGTAACCATGGAGTTATATACTCAAGGCCATAAGGTCTATGATTCCCTGTTATTCTATCCACTCATTTAAGTGAACCAAACCTATTTACAGCCCTTAGTAATCCTCTCTGCCAATACCATGCTATACTAATACCATGCTGCCCTAGTTTCTTACAAATGCCCTTTCTCCAGTCTCTTACAAATGCCCTTTCCCTGATCTCTTACAAATGCTCTTTCCC
>KQ962412.1:169213-218683 GCA_001563735.1 Leucoagaricus sp. SymC.cos | reverse complement strand
TGATTCCTTTACATCCTCGCGCTTGCGAGCTTCTGAGATATCACCGCGACCGTAAAGGTGTTGGACAACTTTTTCCACGCCAGGTGCTGAGTAGCCTGAGCAGATTGTCTGTCAAGTGATATCGATAACCCCGTTTGAGAAGCAATGGTATGCACCTCTGTGATGAGTCCCAGAGGGTGGGTGTGGTGCCAACATCTTTTGTGCATCTGGAAGAGCAAAGAACCGTTTCGACTGGAAACCCAGGGTCAGGTTGATCCAGAATTGGGCATCTAACGCACCATCTCGAACATTCTATCGATTTTCTCTTGGCTGAGTCCATGATTAATGAGGTAAACGAAGCCGATTGCCTTGAACGATTCAAAGAGAGCGTCTGCAACGACTTGTTTATCTGTACCATCTAAGAAGGGCCCAAAGTCTACGACGTTGACTATATCCGTTCCCTCTTCGTTGTGGTGATCGGCGGCGGGCATTTGTGACTGATGGCGTTCGTTGTAATGAGTTGGTCGTTGAACGTTGAAGGGACAACAATGAGACTTCAATGTGAGACGCCGGTTGCAAGATGATATCAGACACTTTGTCGGAGGCCAGACTAGTTCGTGCTCCGCAAGATTCATTAATTTATTTCTCATAGTGACGACACAGAGTATACATTCTGACCGATGTATATCACGGTCAAGGTGGGCAGTGAAAGCCCGGATACGCCGGTCCGGTCACGGCTACACACGAACGATCAGGATCGTTCCACCCAAGTTCCACCACTCTTCCTCCAATCTGAGGCAGCTTCGTGACCAACCACATAACATTTTTCCCAGTGGCAATATACCGGAATGTCGTGCCAAGAAGAGGCTTATTTTCATAAGGAGTTTTAGGGTGGATCATCACGATTCACAGCGTCTAGATCTAAATTTGACTCGAGAGCTTGTTCTGGTCAACGTACTGATGCCACATGGCAGGCAATTCGATATGCAGCATGTTTAATCCGAGTCTCGACGTGTTATTTGACTCGGATGTTATCCCGGGAGAAGCGAGTTTACTCATGGTACACAAGCCACTCCATCACCCTTGCAACTCTCTGGTCAACCGAAGAGACACCAAATTTGCACCAGAGCCTCCAGTAACGAAGGAACGGCCCTGATGCCGGGGTCAAATAGACGCACGCACAGTTGAGCCAAACTGAACCGACAGAGGTGTAGAGCTATTCTTCGTCACTTTCCACGTCTCCTGACTCAGGTTCTTGACTATCGGCAGGATACGAATCATAAATACTCCACAAGTCGCTCACGAGCTCGCGTATATCTTCGAGATCGATTCCCACAGACAGTAATCCAGGCGCCCGACGCCTCAGAGAAGCATCTACGAAAGAAGCATAGCCTTTGAAACGTTGCGCCAAGCCGTTGCTCGTGGACAATCTTGAAAGCATATGTATCCCATCCAGTGAGTTTACTAGAGACGATCTCGCTGTAGTGACAAAAAAGGAAGTGACAAGTGGCGGCGTACCAGCTGACGATAAAATCGTGTGCAGTGGTTCTGTTAGAGGGTGCCCAAAATGATAGAATCTGCGAGTGCTTGATTAAGGTATGTCTCTATTTACAGGAGTGCTCTTACGTTGTTGGTAACAGGTGGCGGAAACTACTGTTTTGCCAGCTCTCGAAATTCTTGCGCTCCAATGAACTGAATCCTCGGACGACATCACGTACGGAGTAGATGTAATCCTGTGAAACCAAGAATCAGAAGCTCGAACCTTGTACAACGCTTTTGTATCTCATGGAAACCGTGGGCTACCTTGTTTTCTTGCGATGAGGGATTGGTATAATTTGCCAGGCAATGACCGAAGTTTGTACTGTTGTCAACCGGGATTACCCCACCCATTTCGGCGAATGGGGACCCACCACAGCCAGAAAAAAGTTGGGCTGCATAAGTCCCGATGCTATCCTGGGGCGTGGATGTTCTGAGCAGGATTAGAACATGTCCGCTTGGCGAAAGCACGCTACAAACCGGAGGGGTAATGTCACAGATTCCACATGGGCGGCGACGATGCTTGACGAGAAATAAGGTAACTGACAGGAGCACATGGACAAAGTCTTCATAAGAAAACACGCAAGCTTTCCGTACCTTCGGCTTCGGAGATCCTATCCAGGCCATCTCTGGCCAACACTGAGGTGCACTGATCGGTATGGATAAAGTCGTATGTTCTTGTAAACTCCGCAGATAAAGGGCCTCGTTGATAACCCGGCGTGCCGCTCGAGCCTATGTCGTCGATTGATTGATCCATTAGAAGGAACAAAAACACACCTCGTCGACATCGACCACATGGTCTCCACCTGGGGGGAAAATGGGAAATGTGAGGGCCGGAACCTTTGCAAACTCATCTCCCAGCCGACCGAGGAGGGCATTACAAAATCCCCCGAAATCAGATACATCGTTGAGAAGTTGCACCCCCTATTATGTTGCCTGATTATGGTTTGTGATGAACTCCTTACGGGCACACGGACCTGAATGCTATCACTCTCTTCGAGAAACAACCGAACGGATGTGTCCATCAGATCGTGATCCTAGTTAGGTTGAATTTTAACGCGGTTTGATAACAGTTCACTAAACGAGGTCTGAAAATAAGCCTACCTTGTCATACAGCCGAAACTGGTTGTGACCCTCCTGCCAATCGACAGCTGAAGCCTCGGAACCTGCGAGACGACCAACTCGTTGTATACTCCGCGGAAGATAGTAGACATGGCTGAAGTCTGACCAATAGCGGATTTCTTCATGACTCGGGTAGGAAGAGTCAACTGATAGATTTCCTTCGAGTTGAGTATGATAGGTACTCCTGGTAATGCGATTTTGCTGAATCTCATCCAAAGGTCGATCCCTAGAACGAAATCGATCAGGTCAATAGTGCTCAGAAGCTCGACTGAGATCATACCAAATGTCAGTGCTTGCATCTGCTTCCGGGGACTCGTCTATGTCTTTGAGTGCATTAGACTGAGTTAGGGTACCAAAGTTCTCTAACAATCCACGACCTCGAAATGAGCAAAGGGTCAGTGGGAAAGACGTTGCTAACCTTTCCAATCAAACATTAAAACCCTCGGATATAATGTGTGATTACCCTATCGAGCAGATCAGCTTTGTGTGTATCGCCAAGCAGCCTTGTGCATTACGTCGGGGCTATATCGCTCTGTAAATGAAATGCTGTCATCGACAGGATTTTCAATGTCCCGGCTACTCTCTTTGTTGGAATAGTAGGCATCTTGCGTGTTCCAGAAATGGGTTCCGATGTAGTTTGAGTAAGTTCCAATCTGAAGATAGAGAATTTCTCTCATCTTTGCAGTCGTAGGGAGAGCGGTCTAGTTGTAAGGTGTAGAGATAGAAGATGAGATATGTCACAAGCGTCACAACACGTGCTATTGGTATTTTCCATCTGATTCTCAGAGCTGAACACTTAGCGCTGAGTACTGAGTTTCAAATTCCAACTTTAATGTACGGCGCGTGGCGCATGTCGATTCATCACTTTTTCATTAACCAAATTTTGCCAAGACATTCGTGACACTTCTCCCAAGATCTCTTTCCCAATCTTAGCCACCACCTTCTCGGAATGGTCTCTCGGCACATCATCGGGTGATCTAAAAGAATCACAACAAGGTCCTCATAAAACTCGGTTCTAAACGGCTATAAGGCTCATTTTCCGAGCGACCGAATAAAGGGACCATTCAGCTACGTCCACGCAGTATAATGTGCATAGTCGCGGATTTAGACTCGTTGGCTCTAAATGCTTCTTTCTTTGCTGCCTTAGTTCGGAAATCCATACGTGACGCCCGCAAAATATAAATATAAAGAATCGTTCGTCTAGTGGTATGATGCCTGTGTAATAATGGTATAATGCGTTGCCGAATACAAGATCAAGTTAAGACTAAAGGATGACACGAAATTTGTCCAGGGCTCTGCGATCTTCAGAAGATAATGGTGCATACAAGGAAGAAGTAGTAGGGTGTTGTTGCATATTACTCCGTGGATCTGGGAGGACATGTTTCCTTGGCTCCTGAGAGGGAGAGTTCAAGGATCCAATCGGGGGCAAAGAAAATCGTGAACCTGGATAAGACGCATGTGAAGGGGGTGGATAGGGCGAGACTGGTGTAGGTGTTGGCAATGCCGGGGAAAAGTTATTACGATGTGCGTAAACCAGTGCGGGGGGCGCATCATCGTAAAACTCGCTGTCATCAGATCCATAGGATGGCCTGTCAGGTTTGCCACATAGATTTTTGTTGCTTATGAAAACGCCATTCGGCACACGAATGTTTCGGAGATAATCGTAGTGTTCGATCACTGGAAGCCGTGAATAATCGGATGCCTGTTGGAGCCGTTAGGGTACATCATGCTTCCAAAATACCTACATACCGAGAAGTAAGCGACGACATGCCACTTCCTGATCTCACTGGTTCCTGGCAGATGGACAGTCACAGAATACGTCTGTTTTGTTAACCCGTTTGGTTTAGATGGCCTGTCTTTCCGCCTGATGGGTGGGGGGACGACCGCATTTGGATCCGATGCTCGACACGCACTACAGAGTAGATTCATCAGTACATGTAAGCCCACTAGATATGATGAAGAATCACCGTCGCGCCGCCTTCGCATCTCTCTCTTCTTGGGTGGTCTCGATTTTTTCTTCATAAAACAAGTAATCGCCACGCATCCTACTCTGAGACCTACCGTCGATCATCAGCAAGTTCAGCGAAACACAGCAATGAAATGGTACAACCATCTACGGCCATCAGTCCATCGTAGAAGACCACCATCGTCTTGAGCTTCCTCCCAGACATATACATGTCCGCTTTGAAGCTGATCACGCTCACTTGCAAGCAAGCGCCTCTTGATGAGTGGCAAAATATTTTGCCTCACTGCATCGAGAACGACGTGCGCATCATGGGCATCCCTGATGTCTTTGCAAATGTAAATTCCTTAGCCACAAGATAAGGATTCGATAACGACTTACGAAGGGCGGGATGGGTGACGAATGTTGGGTTTTGAGAGTGCAACAAAGCTGGTGAAAATGACATCTCGGGTACAGGGACCCATCGAGGGATATCAAAGCTAGTTTATATGGGGACCAGTCTCTGAACGTGACAACAATGCTCACACGCGCGCTCGGAGAGTTGACGGAACGAAAGGATTACTGTAGTGATTTCATCAGTGCAACATATTAAACATCTCCAGGTCTGTTTAAGCGGAGGGCTTCCAGAAGAAATGAGTTTGGCATGGTAGGTGACAGAGACCATGAGTGACGACGGCCCGGAATTGATTCTCAGGGCTCCGGCGGTAGGCTTATTCAGCGGCCGAGTGACCGGATTCTACCAGCTAAAATCTCGATGCATGATGTTCTAGAAGGCAAGTGTTTGCTTGCCATCCATATTCACCTAGCGATAGTGTGTCCTCGTCAGCCTATTTTCCAGAAAGTCTTTTTATGACTGTAATATCACAACAATTTACTTGAAAACCTTGAGCACCCAGGAAAATTTTCGGCCGCCCGAAGTTTCCCCTCTGTGAATGGGGGGGACCATGCTGCTGTCCATTTTTATGAAATGTAAGTCTGAGCTCTGGCGTGAACACAGATAAGACCAGTAGCGTTGAAGCAAATGCTTGAGGACAACTTCTTGCACCAGATTCTTGTCCCATGTGATGACCCGCATCTTGTCATGGAGCGACAGCCGATCCATGTGCATGATACCCGTTCAGGTTATTATTACTTGCACCCTCATA
This sequence comes from Leucoagaricus sp. SymC.cos, assembly GCA_001563735.1. Taxonomy (NCBI): domain Eukaryota; kingdom Fungi; phylum Basidiomycota; class Agaricomycetes; order Agaricales; family Agaricaceae; genus Leucoagaricus; species Leucoagaricus sp. SymC.cos. Next base: position 212,938 of record KQ962412.1, on the reverse strand, counting down.
GTCACAGCGTCAACAACCGGGAAACTTGGAGGGCCACTCTATTCAACTCCTTCTGTCAGGTCCACTCCAGCAAGCGGAGGTGCGATCATGACGGTTTACTGCCATTTGTATGAGAAACCTTCTTTTGTGCCTGGCGAAGCACCATATTCCATGGACTTGGTTCTTTCCGGCACCGCAAGCACCTTTCCGTGGGTGTCTAATGGGAAACAGAGTTTGGACTGTGGCTCTGCACGTTTTGGATCGCCGCCGGTAGTTCCGGATTCCAGGAGAGGTCTCTCTCCCAGGTCTGAGTTCCTCTGTGGGAAGTTGAATTCTGATTAAGTAGTTATGCAACATATAAATAGTCGCATAAAAATAGATTTTTGACTAGAATTTATCTGAGCCAACATGCAGCAGGATTCGTGCCCGAAGGCAGAAGCCTTGTCTATTGCCCCTGGAAACGCCATATCTCATGATGCTTAAAATATGAGAAGATCTTTTCCCAGTCTGAGACAAACAAGAGAACCCATTCTGCTTGCTCGTTTTGCACCCTTCTGGCAGCTTGGGATTTAAGAAATATTCGGGACCCCTGGCTTTAGCCCCTAAGTCGTACTTTCGGGAAACCGGGCCTGGTGGCATCGCATCGCTCGCTCCTAGTAGTTTTACAATCTTGATTGGACGGACCAAACGTTCAAGGAAACTCTACTCATGGGAAGGTGTCTGCTCGTCGGAAGGCAATACCAAAGTCCATTCGTTGGAGACCGCGGAGAGTCAGTGTACAAGGGCGCCCGAGTGGCAAGAAATGGAATCTATGACGAGGAAAATGCCTTTACGGCATTGCTAAGGGCATCCGCTATCTCCGCGTATACTTCTCTAGCTTCTGATTTCTTTTCTGCCTTTAGGGTCATCAATACTTGTATATCCATATGGTGAAAGACATCGAACGCACAGGGCAGTCATTAATGATAGCTTCTCCTGCCGCTTCGGCATGAGTACCTATAGTTTTCAGGTCTCCTGACATGGCGCTGTATAACATGGATGGTATGTTGTGCTTGTTGTCAATTACAATGTTGGACAATTTGGTCATCTCTTGGGAGAGTCGATGAGCGGAACCCAGAACTTCAGTAGCCTCTGGAGACGTAAAACTCTTGACTGCCTACGTGTCGGAACAATCGTTAAGAGCCTTAGGATCATTAGCGCACTTTACACGCACCATGGCATCTCTGGTGATGTGGTCAAGGCCGTCGATAATCGCTTTTTTGTCCTCCATCATGGCCTGGATGTTGTGAGCTCTAGTTTCGTATGATATTTCAAGTGAGGCGTCCTACTATCATGTCTAGGCCATGGATGTGACCCTCGAGGCTCACAGCACTCTGGTGCAGTGCGTTTATGTCGCTAACAACATCGCGGAAGCTGACAAGGGTGAGGCGAAGGACGAAGTTCCAAGGGACGCGACAAGGCTGATGAGAGAGGAGGAGAAACGCATCGTGAAGGTCTGGTGAGTGCTCCTCGAGCATTAAGAGCTCTTTTATTTCATTTCCCTGTCCCCCTGTGACAGTCGATGCAAGCGTAACACTCTGCTTCCTACCGCGAACTCCCCTCCTGATCAGTTGCTCCATCGACTAAAGTAATCCGAGTCCTTCACTCAGTGTAATCTCAACAGAAAGAAGCGTTCCGCGCACAAATCAAAATTATTCCATTGAGTCAAATCCGCTGTTTGTTGTACAGGAGATGTTGGTATGTAGGTAATCAGGTGTCCATGGCACAACTTATTGCTGGATTAAGAAAAAGAGGCAGTGACGAGGGTAGACTAAGAATTCAAAGGGTCGTTGGCTCAACAGCGTCCGGCTTGAACCGCAGTCGCGCCACCAATACGGTGTCCCAAGGACCTCCGTGAACAGACACTTTACTTGCTGACTGACGCGATGATTCATCCGGCGCATCAATAGAAGGTCCAACACCCTCATACTCCGAGTCGGTAGTGAACATGCCCCATGGCTGACCTCCTTTCGGGGAAGTGAACACATTGAAATGGGCCTGTCAACGTTCAACCAATCAGTAAACAAGGAAGTTAATAAAAAGAGTCACAATCTACTGACATGTCCCTCGGGATGATTGTGGCTGACAAAGAGAGCGTAGTTTGGCGCTCGAAGTGTACCAACAACTGCGTTATGCAGAATGAAAATGAATTTCAGGGACGTCACGAACTCGAACAAGACCTACCGAGGAATAGCTCTTCACGTTGGATCTGGTGTTGAGCACCGAAGATCTTCATAATTGCGTCTGCGTTGGCTTTGAACCACTTTTTCGGCGAATCCAACTGTTCACCCTCCTCGGAGATCATGTATCGATAATCGGTTGTCTCGGCACAAAGGAACGCGGCCCTATGACCAGCCTTCAACGGGAAGGTGTAACGACGGCTCACCGGTTGTCTGAAGACACAGTCAGTAATCGTACAAGAATCTTCTGCAAGAACATACGGGAAAACGCCATCGTTCTTATTCTTGAAGGTAAGTAATCCCATAATGGTATCAAGCAGAGTCCTCTTGGTAACTCTCTGACTGCCAGTGTTCACGCGACCATACCCATCAACCTTAGGGAGCGCTCGGACAGCCTCTAGTGAGGACCTATTGGGATGGAAAGCGTTGAACAAGGTAATGAAGGCGCCTCGTGGCTTGGAGAGGTAGCCGACTGCTCCTAGATCCACAGGGGAAGGGTCCCATAAAGGTAAAACGACTGTAGTGGCTAAGTTACTGGACCCGTCAAAGGAAAGAAGAAAAAAATGAACTCACGTGAAGGGTGGTAGTCATGTGCGAGAACCATTCTATATCTTCTCTCATTCTCGATCTGAGTAATGACGGCGCTCTCAGTCGGGCGAAGCATAGGACTGTTGTGCACGGCTATGGAATGGTCTTCGCTCCCGCTCGACTCATTTGTCGGGGAGACAATCATAGAAGATTGCCTGCTGTTCGTGGGAGAGAAGAAGACCGGTTCCGGGAATTTAATTTCAGAAGTGGGGACGGAAGTTTCTCTGTGCGGTATTCGATCTGTGGGATCACTACCTTGGTCAGGTGCACGTTGAGGGGCTATGGTTGAAGGTCAAGAGATCTTATAAAGTCAAAGCAAGAATGGCAGTGCGTACAAGAGGGATCCTCGTTCGGGAGTGGAAGCGGTCGAATGTCAGGAGATGGTCTCGCTGGGAATTCGTCCTCGGGCTCAGGTAATTCGGCTATCCGAGGAGAGCCAATATCATCCAGGTCTCCGGCAGCCTTGCGGATACTCTTCATCCGTGGCACAATATGTGAGAAGGAGGGGCGTTTCTGAGGATCCTGATCCCAACAATTCCCTATAAGATCCTGCAACGCTGGATTTACATATTTGGACCCAATCGGCAGCGGAGGTCGTTCGTTCTCGTCTGAGTGTGTGATGACGTCAAGCGTCAGCAGGTAGCATTGTCCCAAAAGTATGCATCATACCTAAGACAAGTCGGCGGATATTGAAGTCATCGGTGTGTGCCCACGGGAGATTTCCCCAAGTAAGAATCTCGACGCAGCAGATACCATATGAGTAGACGTCCATTTCTTTCGTAAGATGAGATGTCCCTCTCATCAGCTCTGGAGCTTGCCAGCGAAGAGTACCATCTGTACATGTAGGTGAGCCGGCGTGATAGAAGGCAGAAAGCGAAGACTAACGAGGAGGCGAGGCGCCACTGAGACTGAAGGCTTCCGACTTCATTTCACTCTGACCGAAGTCCGAAATTACGCAACGGAGGTTGTCATCAACCAAAACGTTTGCCGCCTGTTTACCTAGTCAGTTTCAGGTAATCCATACATACGACGAGACTTACTTTGAGGTCACCATGATGTACATTTTGACTATGCAAATATTCCATCCCTTTGGCGATCTCGCACATGAACCTATGCAAATCCCGGCTACGTCGATATTCAGGATCTCGGGCAGGGGACACGCCTCTTGGCTGAACCAGCTGATACGAATTAACTCCAGGCCAGATGGGGAACGTTGCTTGTCTTTCTACCCTCGCTGGACCACCAACCGATGGCAGGCTTCCACCTGAATGGTGCGGACTCTTCCCTGAGCCGTATGAGGATCCAGACGACCTTGCTTGGGTCTGTATCCTTCGCAGGAACTCGTTCAAGCTGCCGTTCTTCTCGTATGGACTCACGAAGAACCAGGGTGGATCGCCGGCAGTGCTACTGGCGCCATAAAGTTCCAGGACGTTGGGATGCCTGAGCGTCTTCCATATGGCGACCTCTCGTCTGAACAGTTCACGCGGGGTGGTATCCGCGAGAACCTTGATCGCGACCGTACGGCCACGCCAGGTGCCTTTGTAGACGTCAGAGAAGAACCCGATTCCTATCTTCTTTTCGCGATCGACTTCATACCTAGATTATCAAGAAATTAGGATCAGCAAACAGAGTACACTGGTTGAGCTTACTTGGTGATCGTCCAGCTGGGCAGGTTTGTGTCGACACCCCGACTCATCCTTACGAGTGCTTCAATCCCACTCTCTAAGAATTCCCGCTCCAACGTATCTTTCTTGTCTGCAGTTCCAACACTCCCAGCAGAGCTACTCGTGCTATCTAGTGTTCCGTACCGTTGTTGACCAACGGATTTGTCGTTACGCGTGCTGTTTTTTAGTAGAGGAGGAGCTTTAGCACCAACTGTGGGACTTTCTGGCTCGCGTTCACGCTCAATGACCCTCTCCAAAGCACGCTGCAGCGTCTTTATAGCTTCTGGCATGTCCTGACGCTTGATTTGAAGTATATCGAGAACGTCAGCGTCTCGGGTAGATTGAAGGGCTTGACGCATGAGTTGTTGCAGATTCTCTGTGTCCCGACCAGAATCAGCGGTATTCTGAACCAATTGCAGGGAGGCGATCGCCGCTCGCAGCTGATCGGCAGACATTGGCGTTTCCGTTGTTACTGGAGCAGTGGCTGGAGCAGAAGCCTGAACGAAGGAGATTAAGATCCCAGAATCGTAAGTATGAGCTACGCGCACCTTCAAAGACGGATGCGAGGGACTCTGGGGAGGAGAAAGTGTGACATCTTGGGTCATGCCAGAGAGCATCAGCGCATTTCCGGCATCCAGCTGTTGATTCTGAGAGAGGACGGCAGCAAGTAACGCTTGAGTTTCAGCCTGTCTCCTTTTCTCGGCCTCTTGAGTTTGCTTGAGAATGCGGATGGAAACAGAAACCTAGAACAAATTTAGTGGGTAAACAAGGTTACAATCAACGAGTTCCTCACACTGAACATATCCAGGGCATCTCTTACATCCGCGTCACACGCAGCGATCTCCCGCAAGATTTCATCCCGTTTCAAATATCGCTTGATGAATGGACGGTTTGCCTCTTTTATCAAGACTCGCCGAACGCTGTTGAAAGATCTGCAGAAAATCAGTTTTTTTCACCAAGTAGTCATTGTGGTAGCGCACTCCTGCAACTTGTTGAGAGGCACCTGGAGCTCCTGGGTCACAGAGACTCCTGCTTCGTGTACCTCTTGCTCAACGGAAATCAGAGTCTCAGCACAACGTTCGGTCAGCCGTAAGCATAACATGGCGTTTAACTAGGTGATATTGAGACACACAGAGGTGGAATAGGTCAGAGAATGCTTACATCGACGTTTTCCAGAGCATCCCAGATTTCGAGCAGCGCCCTCGCTGCAGCAGAGAGGCCAGGCACTGGTGCCAACTCGAGGAAGTCTCCACCAATGCTGAGTATTTCATGAGCAACCTCTAATGTGGTGCCAAGGATCGACTTGATCGCTACAGAAACACGCTGAATAGAAGGAGAAGGTTAACAAAGACATCGGAAAACAAAATGAACAAGTTCAACATGGCAAGGGTTGCGCTGATCAAATGATCGTCACATCATGATCACCGATCACTATCTCCGCGACCAACCCATTTACACGCGGCACTCGTAACACATGGCTCGACAACGGGGAAAGTTGAACTCACCTCCCTGGTATGTGTCCATGCTTTCTCTTCTTCTTGCGACATATTTCTCTTCTTCTTCGGGGCCTCCTCCCATGATTTCGCGTTCGTATTTGGTTCACCCCACCACGAGGCAGACGGGGAAGTGTCAGGCTGTTGCCCCGCACCCGTTGAAGGAGGTGTATTGAGCTCGTTTACTTTCTTTCGCCACACGTTATCATCGATACGACCGGAGGGTGATCCTGACCGGGTCCTCGGGGAGAAAATCGAAAATAATGAATGATTTTCGTGTGGTGGGAGAGCTGCGACGGTTGACGCCGGGCTCGACGTCACCTTCACCACAGGCCCAGGGCTTGATTTTAAGAGTGGCTTCTTTTGAGTAGAGACGACTGCACCCCGTGAACGCCCTGGGGGCTCTGGAAAGTCCACTAGGCTATCATCTAGCTCCGGAAGGGACACGGGTGCCTTAACGGGCGTGGCACTTGGATTGAGGGGTGAGGGGACCCGGGGACTGGTGGATAAAGAAGACTCTGCAGATGATAATGCGGCTTTATTAGGTGCTGAGGAAGGTGAAGGGGAAAGTTTGGGTGAGGATGGCATTTGTGTTGGACCGAACACAGTGCCGATAGATGGATTCTTTATATCAGCGCTGCGAGCCCATAAGCGATGCTCTCAGACGCCCTGGATGGTTTCTGAGGTGATTGGAGAGGCAGCGTGAGAACATCTAAATTAGATCTCTACTCAACAGGTGCCGCTAACCTGAATTATCCGGGTATGGGCGTCTTGCTTTGACTCCTCAACGAAGAAGGTTACATTCCTTTTTGTCAAAATCTTCTTGTCGCTGATTTCGTCCAACAACAGCCTCAATATTGTTCATCGTACTAGGGATGACTGATCATTGACTCATCAACAGCTTTGCCGATATAAACAGTCATTATGGGAATCGAAGCACTGCCAATAAAGGCTCAAGTTCGAGTTTCATCACAGACATTGTTCCCTCTCTCCTTGCCGTCCCGCAGTACATATGTACAGTACCGTACCTCGGTGTAACACGCCGATACTGTTGAAACCCTACGTCAATCGAGGGTGCGTAATTCTGCACGATCGAGGACTATTCCAGTTGCATTGCACCCAACAGTCATTACACCCTAGATTTTACTTCCATTACGCGAGGAGTGGCTATATCTAAGACGCTCAGCGAGCGAAACGTACGTTTGTGTTCCAGGACCAGAGGTTTCCAATCCCCAGCAGTTCCCAGATAAGCAGACCCAGAGAACGGATCAATACGACTGCCACCGTCCCAGTGTAATCATACTTTGGTCATAGCCTAATCAACAGCCAAATAGCCTCAATTTCGAGAGACCGACTTCGAACCTTTCTCGCAGATAATGCTCGCATTCCATTTGGAACCGCGCGTGTGGACTGAGGCGTCCTCCGCTGCGTTGGGAGAGGAGGCAATACTTGCACGATTTCAGTGACACGAACCTCTGGCATGGCGGGTCAATGTCCAACGACAACTACTAGCGATCCCGGGAGGGAGATGCGCTGCTCTCGTGTCATCATGACTACCTCTTCAAACGCAGTGATCAAGTCATCCTAGTTCCCGAGACAAGAATACTTTCGGGCAAGCATGGTTCAATTGGGGGTTAGCCATGAGCCCGAAGCCTATGATACTAATAGTCCTCGAGACTTCGGGATCCAAACGGACCAAGATAGACAGCACTAAATGTCGAGAAAGGACAACCAAATTAGATCTGAGGCTACTTGGACTGTGGAGAGGGTGTCATGCGGTGCGACGTCAGCCGCATACCGGCGGCTACACGAGAAGCAAAGCCCAGTCTGGTACACTTGAGTTTTGACTACTGCTTCTTCTTGCTAGTATGACTGACGATATGAGAAACGGAGACGCGTCATAGCACAATCTTCGAGCTCTCATCAAGTCTCCTTTACCGTGTTCAAATGCTGCAGGAGAGAGACGGCGTATCGCAGAGTAAAGCCAAATAAGACAAAATAAAGACGAGAAGGCGATGACATCATACAGCCATCGTCTTCCATGTCCTCGTGCTTGTTCTCCAAGCTCACCACCTCGGGGTATTTCAGGCATTGTGCGGATTAATTGCTCCAACACTGACTGCGTACACTTCGGGATGGTATATAATCTGTTTCCTTGTTCCACTCGAAATTTAAATTTTCAGGAACTGTAACAGCTCAAACAAACGCTCATCTCCACAAACGTTACGTATCATCCTTTGATACCGCAGAAGCCTGCAGGCTGCAGAACTTCTCACATTTAATGATGAGCGGACAGGAACGAATGATCCTCATGTTCCTTAGATTTGTTCTTTCACCCATCACTCTGGCATCGAACGCTCGAACTTCTATTCATCATCAATCATTCCCAGCGACATCATATTGTTCACAGACATCTTTGCACAAATACTACACACTTCGATATGTAATCAATTTTGATAATCAATTACTGGTCCGTTGCTGGCGTATTACACTCAGGGCGGCTCGCCCTCACTGATTTCATGTAATTCCTGCTCCAACCCCGTCTGGTCCTCAAATCGGCGACTTCGGTCCCTGGATGACTCAATCCTAGTCTATGTCGGAAGAAAAGACAGCAAGGCCAGTTACGCAGCCTCAATTTTGAACTTCACGTTTGACACTCGTTTGACTACCTGATGACCGTGACATTGTCTGCACTGCTTCTATGAATTTCGTAGCTATGTAGCCTACTACCTATACTGATTAATTTTGCTTGTCGTCGGTCGTGTCGCGGACATTAATGAGTATTTAATTTTAATACGTGTGGTGGAAGATTCCATACTGATATTAACGCGCACATTAAGTCTAGGAACATTGCAGTGATGTGATTCATTTATCACCTTTATACAGGATGCACGCAGAAGCGAGAACACCCCAAATGTCGACCCAGCAAAATTGCACCAAGGGTTGCAATTACTGGACACCAAAGCCAAGGCGCAATCGTAGGTTTGCGTGAGAGAAAGTCGAACCTGAAGAGCTTGAGCCTCGACATTGTGTGTCACAACGGTCACTGCCTCATTTGTCTCACAGAGAATTTAAATCTCACAGGGCATTCAGCGATTACTTTCTGGCTCACGAAGGGCGTACGCTTTCCGACCATTCTAGGTACAGTAGTACAATTGCGCCTTCAAGAAAAAATAAGTTTGATTTAGTGCTCAGCGTGAGGCAAACGAGACGACACATGGCCACAGGCCAGTCACCGTTTTAGTCCCTGAACCTGGTTCCTGTGTTACTATACAGAAGGCAGTGTTCATCCTAGAGACGAAAAACAAAATAGGAGGTAGGAAAACTTGCCAATACGAAAGACCTTAACGTATGTAAGTAGCCGTGAAACGTATGAGCAATGAGACCATACTAATTTTCTCCTGACTTCTGAGTGGCATTCAAGATCGTGATCGCTGCTTTTGAGCGTCAAGATGAGCTTAAATACCCTATTCAAAAGGCAATACGACTGTAAGGCTCGCAGCAGTCAATGCTCCGACCCAAAAGCCATGAGCCCATTCACTCGATGGGCCTAGGCACCTGCCTGCTTTTAGATGTCAATTTCCTGAATTCCAGTTTGAAACCGAGATTTCGGGTACTACTGCTTGTCCTCCTGCATTATCTAGCTAATATGAAATGCCTTCAACAACTAGTACTTGTGCTAAGCTGTCTGGTATCCCTGCTGGAAAATCTCCACTTCCTCCCCCCCACCCCCTCCCCCCCCTCCCCCTCCCCCTTCCCCTGCGCCTCCCCCGCCCCCTTCACCACCAATACCACCCTCACCAAATCCTCCACTTTCCCCACTGCTTCCTCGACCACCTCCAGTCCCACCAGAACTTGAGCTCCCACTACCACTTTCCCCACTGCTTCCTTGACTACCTCCAGCCCCACCAGAACTTGAACTCCCACCACCACTGTTGTTTAATGTGCCTGGCAACACACCCGCAAGGACACCAGCAACAACTGCTACCACAATAAGAACAAGAATGGTTAAAATGGCTTTATTTGAGTTTTTCGTTAGGAAAGGTTTTGCTGAACGATTCCGTGGATGAACGTTCCCGTTGACTTTGACAGGTGCCTTGCCTCCGTTTTCTAAAGTTGATGCATTCGTCCATGGCTGGTTCTGTTGTAGACCTCATTAGCCTGATCTTTCAATGGCACATTCAAGTTGGAAGTGTAGAAAGTGTGTTTGGGGTGTACAACGACCTACTCTTGGCTGTTGCTCCTGCCCGGGACCATCATTTTTGACTTGAGGTTCCTCCATTTAAGTTGCACAGAGATACTGGTAAGATTCTGGTTCTGCAATAGGTGTTGGGAGAAAGAAGGTAGAAGCAGGGAAGGGTGGAGAAGCAATGATGCTCCATTGAGTGATGTACATCGACTGATTTATATACTCAAATGAAGGCTCATTAGTGGTGTCGGTGGCTGTTACTAATGGTTACTGATACTACACCGCCAACATATGTAGACATGGTACAAGCGTGGATCCTTCACGCCTCGACTGATTTAGGCTTCAAGCGTGAACTAGCGTGGATAAGCGTGGGAGCGTGAATCTAGCGGGAGCTGAAAGCATGATGGCCTAAGGCAGGCGTGAAGATGAACCTTTATCTTATCTCTCTGTAGAAAAATATTTTGATCCAGCCATTTATCCGCTCCATCTTGGCTGATTTCTTCAATACATACTCTCTGACTTCAATGAAATATCCGATCCCCCCGAATCTGAATGACCGCGGAATGCCAAGTTGCTCAATCATGAAATCTTCGTCGATTAGATTTTTCTAACAGAACATAGTTCAGGAACGCAAGCGTGAAGGACCCTTCATGTTTGTCACACTCTACGCCTGGCCATCTTGCTAAAACCGCGTTGCCCGTAGTAGCTGGTAACAAATATGCAGAGTGCCCTTGTGACCCGACATGTCCCTCAGATTATCCCGGACCCATGACATGTGAGAAGACATGCTCAGATGTAATGAAGATGTCTAAGGGAGTTCTCGACTTAGATTGAGTAATGATATTGATCATGCTGGCACATCTTACGGTATAGGAAGTTAGATATCCCTGACCTAATCAAATTCGTTGGCAGTGTGGTGCCATCACTACTTGAACCAGTGGTATGTTTCTCCATCAGAGAACACAAGAGTTGACTACGGGAGACTAAACCAGTGGGATTCTGCTCCTGATTCCCAGACTCCCTTGCTCCTAAATTCGCGCTCAACACACCCAGAATGGCTCCAATAATAATCGTTATTCCCAAGAGGGTAAAAAGAACGATCCCTTTCCTTGTAAGCCAAAATGGTTTTGTCGAACCTTCTGAGTGAATAGCCGCTTCTGCTTGAACGGGTGTCATGGGAGGCGGAGGAGCAACTTGTTGATGTGATGGTTGTAGTTGTTGCGATACGTTGGTATATGGGACAAATACAGTCGTAGAATTGTGACTTTGGGGCGGTTCAAGTCTGGTGGTGATATTGCAATGCCAGCTGGCAATCTCTCGGACCTGGTTGTGGAATTGCGACTGGCATATGGGGGCCCCGACTCGGTCGCGAATTTCCGATATTTGGGTGGTGGTGTGTTCAGGATCTCTGGTGCACGTAATGATGGCCCGCCGTGGTTTTCTGAAGGTGTATTTGTTTGGGGGCGGCTCTGATGTGCAACACTTTGAGTTATTTCATCAATAGTATGTCGGAGGTTAGGAAGGTATAACTGTGCGATAAAACGGTTTGCTTTTGGTTGCTGCCCTTGCCCAGTTCAATCCCTTCCCTGCGACTTCTCCATTATGGTAGAAAAAATGCCGTACTCTCAGGAATATTTGCGAGGGTTAGGCGTTAGGAGAAGGAATTGCCTTGGTTGCTCTAGACTTGCAGATTAATGGATTTAAATATCGCTCTGAATGAGCTAAATGTCACCGACTTGGCAGGATTTTGTAGAAGCCCGTTTCTAGTTTGAGCTTATTGCTTGATAAAAACACAGGAGGAAGCGCTCCAAATCAGTGTCCCAAATTCTTTGGAGTTTCAGAAGTGAAGTTGTACCCATAAAAGGTCTAGTTTTATGTCTTTAAATACCGTATCAAGAATTCCGCTCCTATGCTTGCCAGTCTGTTCTTATCTTGCATCTTGACGACTTTTGGATTCTTATCCTGGAAATATGATATGTTTTGCTAAATGATTGATGTCTGCGAATATGCCAGCACCAGAATACTCGGGGAGATTTTATTATGTTCCGTATTCATGTTGAGTGTTGGACGAGATCGATTTACTTGCTGCACACGGAGTTTCTAATTTCGTTCCTCTTTCTGGAGCATAGCTCTCGGAGAAGGTAAGGGGGTAAAGTGTGTAAACGGGAGCAGTGTCTTGCATTGGTGCAATCGTCAATGGTAGTGCGAACGAAACACATGTAAGCAGCGGAGTTCGAATCAAAAAACGGCTGGTCGTGAACGTAGGTTAACCTCACCTCCTCCCCCTCGATTTCGAATATCTGCTGACTCATAGGCTCTGTATAGAGCATGATATCACACAGTGTAATAGAAAGAACGTTTGCGAACAGAATTCAGTAGTTCCTTGTCGGCTGTTTGTCACGTTGTTGACGAGTAGGCGCCAACTCCAGTTTTCACCGGGATGCTCAAATAGGGAAGGTAGGATCCGACCTTGCTCGAACTATCGTCAGGATGTGGCACTCGAGCAATAGAGGCGTACATTGAAACACTGAGCGCTGCCTTATCATCGATTCCTTTGTATGGTCGCATTATTTTTTTTTCTACGAGTTGTTTAGCTCTCTATTAGGGCAAAGGGAAAGATATGGCTTGAGAAACCCTCGACTTAGAGCTGCTGCCTCTCCCTCAATTGCGGTAGGTTTCAGTAGGTTTAAATTCGGGGATATGACTTTGGTATTTCCAGTGCAACACGAGGCCTCCTGGTTTTTGTGGGCCGTTCTGCACTCAGAAATAAAGTGGAGAGGTGAAACTAGAATGTTGGGCTCAATCCGTGGAGTCCGGCAACGAGACTCCTTGTGAGTATTTGAAAAACAGTCTTCTGCTGGCGAACAATCACAGACCTCAATGGGTGGCCAGGTCGGTCTCGCTCAGCATCGTTTACTACCGCATTCTCTCACAAAATTGCTTCTCAGAGCATGGACAACTTTCCTAATGGCGGAGAGGCTGCTCGATGGCATATCCTCAAGAATACAAGGATAAAGTTGAGACTTTGATAATGGATAGTAGTGTTTTGAATGGCGTGATGCAGTTTCAAGTTACATGATCTCGCCAATGGTCTTCCCTCTGAGTATCGAGCCAAGTTTGACATCATACACTGTCGTGCGGTTTGTCAACATGTCACTCCCATCAGAATACCTAACTTCTTTTCCTGACGCTAGTCTTCCCCTACGAGGTCCCAGATCCACAAGGACTGGCTGACACGATGGCTGAGGTGCCGAAACCAGGTGAGCATCTCATGCGCCGCTCAGAATGATCTCCCTTGTGTTCAACATTGCTGTAGGGGGTCTGTTACTCATGGGTGATGTACCGCTTGTCTGCTTTGACGAAGATCAGAAACTAACTGAGCCCGCAATCTGCAATCCATCTTGGAACATTGAAGGGAACCTGAAAAATGCTCTCGTGGCACTCCGGATGGCTCAGTGCACTGACAGCACCCACCGCAAGCGAAGGCTATCTACCTCCAGCTGTCCTTATCCAGAAGTCTTCGAGGTTGACACGATTGATGGATTTGTGGTTTCGGTATGGTTTGGTGGATGATGGCCATGATCCAAAGACAAAACAAGCGGCAGACCTTGCTACGGTATATTTACATGTGCATCACTTCTATGTCCGACTGTTGGACATCCCTTATGAATTACACAGAACCTCTACGAAGCAAGTGGTCGATTTCTTTGAGTCAAGTACCAGAACAATTCAGGGAGGTGTTAAGAGAGCGTGGTCTTCGTGAGCTGCTGGCTCAGAAGTTTAGCTACGTGTTTGGTACGTAGTTGCTGCGAAGGCTTGAGATGGAAGATATTAAACAATATAGGGTTTCGAAAGTTATGTTCTATCATTCTCCTGACGTTTACCGCCTCACGGTTCAGCTTGGTTCAATGGTTGTCGCAGTAAGTACATGTGATATTATTTGGTGTGAAGTGCCTTGCCAAATACCGGGTCGGCTTCATTTTCACGGTGTATGGCCGACACTTCGTTAATCGCACATTCTCAAACCCTCAACCATTCACAAGCCTGGTACCCAACCAGCCATTAAGTCTATATACCATTATGCATTCAGCAAATGTGATACGGCACATATATATTCATCTTATTACCTCTTGTTAATCTGCCTTCGATATTCACGGCGCGGCAAAATGTGAACACGTTGAGGAATATAGCCCATAGTAATGAAGTCCTCTCACTGGCAATTGCTTAGAGCTGCCCACACCGTTCGAGACTTGGGCGAGTAGTCGATTCGCACGCTCTCATAAACCCAAATGTCAGCAAAAATGATGGACCTCTTTATCCGCTACAAGTCACAGCTCTTCACAACACGAGTTCAATGCTGGTGCCCACAGATAGCTTATAAGGGATGACGACAACATCCACATCCACGCCTGCACCAGCATATCAATCTCCCCACGCATCCCCACCACCCCAGTATACGTATACCGTTGTCCCCCCAACACCACGTAACGAAACAGTTGCCACCAGGTTCATAGAGTCTGTGCCTGACCAATCTTCTCCTTCGTCAATGACGTTACCCATGCTTCATGCTCAACCTCCACCAGCAATCTCAACGAGTATCCCAGCTGAGGCTATCGCGAGTCCTGTACGATCTAATTCTGGCAGATCACCGCTCTCCAGAAGGGTTCGTCATGGGTCTCTGCGCCTCTCATCGACCGTACAAACACGACCAAGTGTGAAGGACGACCATCACACACGAAGCGTATCAAGCTCAAAGGGGTCGTCAGTGCTGTCGCCTGAGCATTCTCAACGCAGCCCCCAATTGGACCAGCTCCAGCTGCCTCAAATTTACAGAATTAGTCCGATCATGCCTCCTTCCCAATTATCGCCACCCTCACCTACCGTCCCACCGACAGAGGGCATTCCAACGTCCATTGCCACTCAAGGGCACGACACCTCGACAGCTCCTGCTGCTGGAGGACATGTCCCCGATTTCGAACCTGACGCTCCGCCTTCACCGGGGTCTATCGCTTCCACTCCCATTTCACCTTCTCTCACGATCAAACGTGTCCAACTAGAACAACGGGTACAGGGGGCCATGGATGGCATCATGCACGGGAAATTACCGGCGGATTCGGTGGTAGCAGCCCAACAGCAAGGGTCTGTGAAAAGTAAGGGCAGTCGGAGATCAACACCAAATAAGAGTTTGGAGATTTCGCTGCAGAGAGAGGACGTCCCAGGACTTCAAAAGGAACTAGGATCACAGAGTCGACGTTCCAAAAAATCGAATCAAACTCCTTCGCTCTCACCGCCGCCATCACTCTCACCATCACACAAAGCTCCATCGAAGCGCTCCCAAAGAAGTGTTTCTCAGTCTGTATCCTCAACTTCACCTCCCCTTCAACAACCTGAACAACATCCTAACCGACTGTTTGCGATGCAACAACCAGATATCCCCCGTGACATCAGCAATGCATCGACACCGAGACTTTCGTACGCCTCTCTGAATCATAATGCAGAACCATTGAGCATGCCGGAGTCGGCCCCTGCCGCGCCCTCAACGATCCTTCCACAAAGTTTTCAAGATCTTCCCCCGGACACACCTGTTTCTACCACCCACCGAGATCGACAATACCACGAAACACCCGTACAAAGTATCCTTCGCCAACCTTCATATTCAGGAAAAACTCAATCGCAAAAGCTCACTGTTGAAGTTAGCGACATCGAGGACAGACCTGGCTCACGAGTGGCTGTATCGTCCGCATCGGGCGAGCCTCAGCGCTCAATCCCTCGCCACGACTCTCCAGAACCCAATTCCGACTCTAACTCAGATCATACTGAAACTCCAGTGCCAATGCAGCATCATACATTGCGCCGGAAGAAACCTGTAAATTACGCTCAAGCTGTCCAATCTCCCTCAGCCAGCGCACATCAACCCTTGGTTGTGTATATGGGTGATCCTGCCGTTGATGATAGTGCCATTTCATATTCGAGTCAAGGACGTACGAAGACTGATGCATCCTATACGAGTGGAATCTCACAGCCTGCGCAGGCTTTGATCATCGATCAACCGCCTTCGCCTCGGACTTTGGATTCTGTACGAACTCAGGTTGCCAGAGAAATTGCACTGCGCACCATGTCTAAATCTAATTTAGTTGATGGTGAGTTGCGAATTTTCTTCTTTTTTCTTTTCTAATACCAAAATTTGTTCTTTCCTGATCTCATTCTCTAATCTCGATCCTTTAGGTGTCAAAGTTGGCGTTACAGATGCCTCGTCGGCGTGGTCCGGATCAAACGACATTCCTTTCATCCATCTCATATCCTCGTTCCTCAATTCCTCATTCGCACTTTCCTTGACGCCGTACCTATTCATCATCACCGCTACATCCTTCTCGCCTTCGCCAACACGACCCACCAACGGCAGCACAGCAACCTCAGGCTCCGACGGCCTTTTATACATAACCTCTTCCTCTCGAGAAATAGCCTCCCGTGCAGTCCATCTCACCTCTGCCAAATTCATCGGTCGAATCACATCATCCACATACACATTTTCCACGCCGGACATTGAAGCTGAAAAATCAGGGAACGTGAGTTTGGGTTTCGCGACGAAAGAACTCGAATGGATGGCCCGAATCAAAGAACTACATTTTTCCTCTTTCGACTCCGACATCATTCATTCTATACTCCTTAACGCTTCCCGTACGCCTCTCGATCCAACTGTTCCTCCTCCAGGCTCCAAGTCCATCAATACAATATTAGAAGAAGCGAGAGCACAATTGGCTAGAGTTACGCCTCGACAAGCGTTGACGGAGTTGAGGGCTGTTGGAAAATTCGCGACGGGCGGTAATAATAGTGGTCGAGCGAGAGGTATAGATGTTCCGACTGTACTTGTGGATATTCGACCTCAGGCACAGAGAGATGAGTTTGGTGTTATACCAGGTGCATTGATAATTGAGAGGAATGTGTTGGAGTGGAGGTTTGATCCGAGATCTGAGGCTAGATTGCCTGTAGCGGATAGGTATGATTTGAGAGTTATCGTGCATTGTCAGGAGGGGTATACATCTAGGTGAGTTACTTGCCATATCTCGTGAGAGTTGAGAGTGTGATTGTGCATTGACGTTTTGGGGATTGTGGTAGTTTGGCTGCGCATTCGTTGCAGCAGTTGGGACTGTTGAATGCAACGGATATAATTGGAGGATTTAAAGCGTGGAAAGACGCTGGATTGCCTGTGGAAGTTAAAGTGATGAAGGAACGGTCTATCGCATCTGCTGCTGGATCTATGGTTTAATATGGAACAGGTAATGTTTAACAATGTTAATATAGATATACCCTCTACTGTATACCCTACCTTAATATGTTACATTCGTACATCTAGTACGACTACACACATACACACCGTTATACTATGTTTCATAAATCTCGGACCAATAACTCGTATGTGGCGATAGGGTGGGCGATGATGCCGCGCTGTGCGAAGCGTGCCGATGATTATCTGATGATGACTCTCTTATAGTGAACTGTCAGTCGTTTCCCCTGACATGCTCATAATCTGTCCTTGAAAGTTTGCGGAAGACAATGGGGGGACTGGTGAAAAACACAGCCTTGAGAAGCTCGAAGTTTGATCGCGATATGTCTGGAATTATAAGTGATCACAGTCGAAAACCTCCCCAAGCCAGAGACAGAGTCGTCATACTATCCCACCTTTGTCCTTGTTTAGCCTCCGAGCACGTGCAGCGAGTGGACTAGGAGTCTGCGTTCAACCTAGTCTCCCGTAGTCTGACGTCGGACTCTTCGTGTGTCTTTTTGTGATGCTGATGGCAACACTGCGTTTAACCGGGTCTTCTCACGACCTCGACAGGTCCGAGCCTCCTGATCTATCTATATGACCCACCTGGTTGGCCTAATGACGATAGGTGTGGCTGGCGTGTCTACATTGCCGCACTAGAGTCGCGAATGTCCACAACATTAGGTTGACCTCTCCTCATGCCTTTCTTCTCTTCTGCACATCGATTCGACATCTATGGGGGAAGCTTCGCAGACGATTCTATAGCTAACTTCCTATGGGGACCCGGTGGTGAGTGCATATTCTGAGCAGCACTGGTGGAACTATTACCCCACTGCTTCAAGTTTCAAGTCATACTGAACCTTCTTGTTATAGGTATTGATATCCTTCGCGAGGAATCAGAGCCCGACGCAGCCTTTGACTCTGCCGCTCGAAATACTGCCCCTCGGTGCCATCCAGGCACTCGCCAACAATTCATCGACGACTTCATTTACTGGGCAACTCATACTGAGGCCTCTGCCAATCCACCTCAACCTCCCCTGGTTTGTGTGATGGGTCATGCCGGAGTGGGGAAGACGGCGATCGCTCAGACTTGTGTGGAGAGACTCAAAGAGTTATCTGCTCCCTGTGCCGCTTTTTTCTTCGGCGATGGACGCGACAAACCTGAGCGCTTATTTCCGTCAATCGCATACCAACTTTGCCTCTTGTTCCCCGATTATCGCGATCTCCTTGACCAAAAAATTCTTCACGACAAAACACTTGTCAAAAAATCTTTGCGAGTGCAATTTCAAGGACTGATTCTTGAACCGCTAGAAGAGCTGACGAGGAGGAACCCAGGCATAAAAAGGCGACTCCCCGTCTTTATTGATGCGCTCGAGGAGGTGAAGGGTATCGACTCCCAACTCGAGATCATTGAACTCATAGCAAGCGCTATTCATTATGGCCCTCCTTTGCTCTGCTGGGCTTTCTTCAGTCGTCCAGAAGCCCATATCGAGTCCGCATTCACCTCGCCTCACCTTGCACCTTTCACCCATACTATACTACTACAGACCTCACGCGAGGCTGATAAGGATATTGAGCGCTATCTCCGTGCTGGGTTCGAACACATTCTCCTCCTCCGGAACCTCCCCAGGCGCCTGCGCTGGCCCTCCGATCATGACATACAGAGGCTAGTCATCGCTTCACATGGGCTCTTTGGCTATAGTGGGGCTGCTTTGCGATTCATTGGGAATCCACAATGGCTTAACCCTGACGAGCCACTTCATCTGGTTCTTGGAAGTGCCAATGTTTGGCCTCACGGACCTATCCCTTCCTTGTATCCCTTTGCAGAATTGGATAATCTATATCTAATGATCATGCAACGTATCCCAGCCATAATGCACCCCGCCATCACTTGTTTTTTGACTTTCCTTTGCTACTTTTATTCCGACCCCACGGTCGACTCACTTCGCCTTTCGGTGGTTCACGTGGCAAATTGTTTAGCAATGTCGGAAATGGAGCTGCGCACTATCTGCAATCAACTTGGTTCCGTTCTGGTTCTCCAGAATCAACAAAGACGCTTCACAGTGCCCAGTCGAATCGACAAAACGCGTTCATACTTGGAGACTAACCTAGACGATATCTACGGAGTATTTTCGTTTGTCCAGCACGAGCTTGGAGGGTCAATCACCTTCTATCACAAAACATTTCTTGATTTCCTCACCAATCCACAACGATCCGGTCCTTTCTGTGTCGAAACACCTGCTTCATATAACCTCCTCCTAGAGCGATTGTTTATTGTTCACTCAAGATATGATGCGAGCTATGCGTTTGTCGGCTCAGGCACGTTGATTTTACTCCTACCGTCGTAAAGTGTTTCTTATTCTCTACCACCTTAGAGCTAAGGCTGGCGCCCACAGCGGATAATTCCGCAATCTCCCTTTCTTTCCCGTCCACAAACGAATTCGTCAACTCCATCATCAAAGCCAGCACATACAGCTTCATCCATGAAGCTTGTCAGGACATCTCTGGACATCCAAATATAAACTCAGGATTACGACAGATATTTGCGCAGGCCGATTTTCGAAAAGCTCTCTACATCCGAACTACCCTTTCGGAACAAGGCAGTCTCCGTTCAGGAAAAATAGGCAATTGCCCGGGACGCATGCAGATAACCGATGGATCACTAATCTTCTGGTCCAGTCATGGGGGTTTTAGTAACGACAGGGTTGACAATTTCAAACGGGTAAGTCCATTCCTCGATGCTTCGAGAAAATACTCTATCGTGTCGTAACTCATTCTCTCTTTCATCATGATTAGGTGGTCAAGCGCCAAGAGCGAGCGGGCATCTTAGCCGACTATAATCACGCTCTCATATCACTGCCGTATGAACAACGTGAGCGTGGATTGTTCATGAGGGGAACAGGTTCCAAGTCAGTTTTCTGGTATTGGGAAATCGATCTCGCAGAAGAGTCGTACAGAGAGTTGGTGGCGCCCGACATCGCCCGCTGTCTGGAGATCATATATAAGGGTGAAGATCTTACAGGATGGCTTCAGACCTACTAGACCTCGGTATTACCACCACGACTTGAAATGACTGGAGCTATCCGCTGCTGGATAAGTAACATTCGAGAGGCGGGCCATGAATACATAAGTCTATTAACCATCTTTGTACACCATTATGCCGATGTAAAAAAATTGCTAGTCCTGTTCCTTGGATAAGAAATAATTGTATGTCAAAATCACATGAGATCCTACCTCGTCTACTGTGGCCATGTTGAAAAATCCTCGTCCTGATATCTCCTCAAGCCCTCGCAAAGATCCGCTGTCTCAAAGTCTTCGTAGATTTGTTCAGCGTGATTAATCTTCCAGTACCAAAATGTGGATTTTTGGCCGTGTCCGATGATATAAAGCCCAGATTCGCATTGATCATGAGAACGTAACGTGGAGGGATGATCATGAATTTCTTGAATGACCCCGGCTTTCTTGAAGCGCCCGATTGTCTTCGAGGGTTATAGCATGAATGGACCCGGTTAATGGCAAAATTTGGAGACCTTCAGTTCAACCTTGCTTACCTGTCTGAAAACCTCAGCATTGGATTCGATGTATGTGGCACGAGTCGTATGAAAGATTCGGGTGCAACGTCCGTGCGTAAAACTATAAGTTGATGCATGGACAAGTGAATCGGCATACTCATCTGCAGAAATATGTGTTAAAGAAGTTGCTGATGGCTATCCTCCTGTCGGTAGGATTAAGTCTAAAAACAAGCATCAAGATAGGGAAAAGCGAGACGATGATCGAAATGAATCATACTGGAGTCAACAAAAGAGCAACTATCGTCAAGCCTAAAATGACGTTCCACAAAATGCTTGAAGAGCCTGTTGTAGGGCGTCGGGGATTCAAAAGAATAAATTTCGGGTCGTTATCGTTGAGGGTCGGCGAGGAAGTCGTAAAACGATTTGTGATAGAAGGAAATCGAGCCTCCCATTCGACGAAAGATGAAGTGACGCAAAGCGTCAATATGTTTCCCCGTGTCTGCATGCATGTAGGGAAGGCCCATGTCTATCCCTGGAGGACAGAGAGGTTCCCGTTGGTTCTGGAAGATGATTACAGCGCTTAGCTGACTGCAAATGCTTCGAAATTCCATTGCAGACAACCTGAGCACGTTTCCCAAGACAGCTGCACCCATGACAGTCCCAGCATGGCCTACGCCTACTCCGGCGAGGCATACTATGCTTGAGAGAAGTCGGATAGTAATCATCTCAGGCGGAATGCGCTCCAGGATCATCATATAGAGCTTTACAGCTAGAAAATGGTCCTGATCTGGTCTGAGAAATGCCGGCACCGGAAATGCTGTCGAGAATGGCACTAAGCGGCTTTTCAGGGCCGCACGGGTTGTCAACCAACCGCAAGGTTGCGGCGGCAAAGATGAATAATCCGTCGGCCCCCTCCACTAGTGTCTGTACATCGCTGTCTGAAGGCCATGGTTTTTCTGCGGTGTTGTAATTGCGGCGCCGAGCTATGCTTTTGAAGCTGTCTTTGAGATAAAGCTCAATTTCGCCATTAAAACCCCGGGAGATAGGAAGGAATACTTTTCGGCATAGTATGTCAGTCTCGTCCTGAGTAAATGTGGTATTGATATGGGTCTCTGGCCGACTGAAGAATATCCAACAGAACGGAAGAACAGGGTTTCGAGCAGAAGAGGCAACCAGCTCGATAATGGTAGTTTGTGCCATGGGTTCCTCGCATTCGTCGAGCCCATTAATGAAAATTGGAATCTGGTTTTGAATTTTCGCTCCGTTTCTCTGCAGCTCCAAACAGAGTTCAACAATTAGCTTTTTGAACTGTATGTCCATCCTTTTGTAAATTGGAGATTTATCTTGACAAATCTTTGTGTCAAGGAGAATGCGATAGTCAGGAGATTTTGTGGAGAGTTGATGCCAGTGGGCAATGGTAGGAAAGAAACGTTGGTGTTTGCTGCGTCCGTTGATCGAGAAGAAGAACGAAACACACGAATGCCCCGTCTCCTTGATTTCCTCAGCGCATGTCTCAGCGATAGCAGATTTCCCAACTCCTGCTGGACCGCTCATCCAAAATGGCGGCCGGGGCTTTTCGGAGTCGGCTCCGATCAGAGCGTACTGAATAATATCCTCAACATATTGTTTTCTGGTTCCCGGGTGACATCGTGGCGGTGGGTCTCGAGAAGACGAGTCGTATGTGGCTTCAGGGGTTGACTCGTTATACAAAGCAGCGACACCTATGAACGTTTGTGAGATGCGGGCCTGGTATGCTGACGACCATTAAATTGAAGGCCCCAACTTACCGTTCATGTTATTAGAGGGCTGCACAATAGTGAAATGAGCATTTGTCACTGTGAAATTAGATGCGCCGGAAAACATGTTCATGGTACACTAGTGTCGAAAAGGAAAGTGCGCGGGAGATTACGATAGGGAGGAGGACATGTAAGGTAGCTAAATTGCATGTCTCATGGAGACGGCCTGTGGGATCAAGAAGATTCTCTCATGCCAGTCGCACACCATCTTCAGACATGCGGGTCAACTGTCGAATTCTGGTCAAGTAGGCAGTCCTACCTATATCTACTAATAGGAACACACTCGCAATCAAGCATGTCAGGTCAAAATAAAATGATGCAAATTAACCGAGTTGCATGTTGATTCCGTACTATTTGTCTGCCGACTGTTCTTCGGACTTCATGCTTCCCAGGCAAAATTATCCAGTTGATGGCGATTAACAATGTGGCACAGAGACACAGGCGAGCGGTTAGGTTCATACACCAACATACCTCCACCAATTAACCGCCAAATGTATGACCGTCCCACACATAGCCCACAAATACATTCGGCCACCACCTAACGCCAGCCTCACCGACACCTAATCCAACACCTCCAAGTCCGACGCCATCGCCACCGGCCATAGAGTCCTGAATAACACATTCAGCATCGTCTCTGACAACATCTCCGTTCATCTCCGCCTCATCAATCATCTCTTTGGTCAAAGCAACAGTTATTCCTTCAACCATAGCTATTTCCATCGTCGTTTTTGGACCTCCAGTCGTTAAGTGAATTATGATTCGGTCTGAGAACGCTCCTTGTGCATAAGGTGGGGTATGAAGAACACTTAGTCCGGATTTGAATGTGCGTTTGTGTATTGGGGGATGAGTATGTTGCGAGAGGTGAGAGATTACTTGGAGGAACGTTGATGGTGGAAGAAGAGCTGTTGGATCATATACGTATCAGTAGATAGACGAAATCGCGAAAATACTGGACATACCAACGCCTCTAGCACGATTCCAACCACCCCAGACTTCATCTAAAGCGACAATACCACGATCCCGCATCATACCTTTCAATACTCCAGCTAGCTCTCTCGCGAGTTCGTTAATCCATTTATCTTCATCGTTAATCATATCACTCGTCACCGGAACGTTTGACATTTGTAAACCGAGTTGTGCGAGAGATGAACGTATGAAGGTGGTTTCTTCGGGAAGTTCGCGTGAGGATATAACGTTGTTGTTGCTTTCATTGTTGGTCAGAGCAAGGGAGGATAACGATTGTGTTGGTGTTGGTGTGGGGGAGATGGTAGCGGATGTGAGCTTTTCGTTGAGTTCCCCCGCGAGCCGGACCATATCCCGCGCTTTGATCCTGAGTGCTTCTAAGTCTTGAAGTGCGTTCATGAGATCTGTGCTCTGTCCTTGGGCGGAAGTTTCCACAGAACGTAGAACACCGGCTAACAACAATTTCAGGGTGTGGATATAGCTCTTGAGAGAGATTTAGACGTACTAATTCCACTTCTGGAGATAGCGTTGCTATCAGCTTCTGCACCGGTTGGTGTATTGGACTTATAGAGCTGGCTCGCTTGGCTCTGGTTTTGTAGGTCTGGGTTTCGCATAACAACAATGGTAAGTGAAGCATACCTCCCACGCTTTGCTTTTGATCGCTCTCTTCAGAATAGTGTAAAATGCCTTATCTCCTCCTTTCCGAAAGCTAACTTTCATTAGTTTCCCACTGGACGGATCTTCATCGTCATCATCAATGTCAGGCGAAGTGGGTCGCGTGGCTGGTGCTGACTTAGTCATCTGTTGAGGACCACTTGACGTTATAGTCGGGAGCTTAGTTCCACAGATCTCGCATTCAACGAGGGATGGGTGGTTAAGGAAAGTGCACGCCGGACAAGCAATTGTGCTTGGCCGTCGCGATCTCGTGGGTTCATGCATAGAGGTCGAAGGAAGGGATATGGAAAGATGTTGTATTGAGGACGTTTGTGACAGTGTAGTCGAAGAGCGGGGGACACCACACAGCTCGCAGACCTGAGTGGATGAAAGACTTTGTCCTGGTGAAGTCCTATTCCTGTTTCCACACACGTCGCACTCCCATGCTCCGAAATCTGGATGATCAGAAGCACTAGGTATAGCAAGGGCGTTGGTCGAGGACGCGCTGCTGCCAGCTACACCTCTGCCAGCGAGGTATAGTGTGACTTTGGGCGACGACGTAAACAGGCCGGCGTAGTAATCAGTCTGGGTGACATACGCGAGATTGACCGCAAAGGAGATGTATTCAGGATCCTTGTTATCTATATAGAATATCCTGTGAGAGGTGGTATGGATCGCGCCCGACTGGTGAGGAGTGGATTTCTGGAGGCTGCGGAGTCTGTTATCTGCTTGTAGACGATGTGGTCAAAATATGACATACCCGTCATATATGCCTACACCATCCTGTGACGCTAGCAGCTGTTCATCGGTATATAGGAGAGCCTGCACAGGAATTGTGCCATCTACGGACGTTGTGTATCGCTGTAAGGCCATGACGAGATGGATTCCTGTCAGAATTCACGTCAGAATTCACATCAATCGCAGTTGACGACACCGTTTGTTTTGACGTATTTGCATCCAACGCCACGATTGCTTGCTTTCTGAACAACTCAAAGACCTATCTACTCGTATACTGCTCTTTTCCATTCACAAGCTGTGTAAATGCAAGACCAGAAGCCACTCGCCTTTTCACGTTACATTCACTCGAAGAGAAGAAGGGCTTCTTACATAACTTGATTTAAACCCCTCAAGTGTTGAGTAAACACCGAGACTTTAGCGAGGAAACATGCCATATCTACCAATGACCCTGTTTGAGAGAACGGATCCACATTGTGGACCACATTCATCTTGCCCTTCATCCCTCTCACTATGAGGTGAGTCTGTTTTCTGCCCTTGTTCATGTTGAATGATGACCTATATTCCCAGAATACTCCGTCATGAATGCGCCACGTTCAGCTCGATATATCTCTTACTCCCCATATTCTCTCTATCAATCTCAATTGCCTCTGCAACATCAGTCCCGACTCGGGTCAATGTGACGATCCCTGCCGACCACTCTTCGATAATATATTGGCCTCGAACATCCTGGATACCCGTTCTTGACAATCGCTACATTGATGCCTTGCTACATCATGCACTCCATTCGTCAGGCTGCATGCTTGTTGGAAGCTTAACCTATCTTATCACGTACCCAAATAACCCGAGCGAGGGAGGAACGCAAAGCCCACCCAGCGCGAGTACGGCCGCTCTACCTTCAAGTCCAACCCCTGACGAGAGTTATGATTGGCTGTTACGCAAGCAGAGAACAGAAACCCGCTGCAACTACTCGGATAATGTTGGTGCACCAAATGCCCCAAAAATCGATTGCCAACCTCCAACACTCCGATTCAAATTCGTTGGTGAGTTTTATGCCGAAGTATCGCCTTTCATCTATGCATCCGACCTCTTTCTTGGCTCCCGTGCAGGATCTGCTATTTACCTCTTCGGATTCGCCACTTCTCTACTACAGGCAAGGAATTTCGTGCCAAGGACGACAGTGCCATGTGTCGACTTCACCATCGATGGCCAACAGCTTGGCAGGATCAGCCCATTTGAAGCCCAAAAGTCGTGTCCCATGGATGAACCGATATTCTCGCACGTGGGCCTCTCGGATGATCGCGAGCACGAACTCTTGGTTTCTATATCCCACAACACTCTCCTCCTATTATCCCGTATCGTGTATACTGGTACATCGCCCATCACACGACCCCCTCACCTATCATCTAAATCAGCGCCAATCTCGACCGCAACTCCACTATTCAGATTCAATCCCACTACTAATAGTCTACAAGTGCCCCAGGTGACTTTGAGGCCAAGAAGTGAAGAACATTTGTAAGTCTTTCGATTCTGTATTGTAATGATCCATTCTCGGCCTCCCAACCTTCTTTCTGCTCAACTGAATTAAGCCCTTTCCTTCTCATCCAACCCCTCGGTCTTCTTGCTCCTCGATGTTTCTTGTTTTCCTTCGTTTCGCTTTACCCTTTTCGTTTTTGCCTGGCTCCCTTGCTCTCAAATAACCGAAATAACTCACGAACATCCATCCCCATCAATCCTATTCACTCTCAGGCCCGAGCTTACATCCTCACCATCTCAGAAGAAACACAACATCGCGACATTCACAGCAGCAGTTGGCACGGTTGTCGGAATTCTCACAATCGTATCAGTCGTCGTCGCGTTCAGCATTGTTCGCCGCCGTCGGCTTGCTCGTCGTCGAGATGCTTCGGGTCATGATACATCCAACCAACATCGTGGTGGCGATGTGACAGAGCCACTACCATCTATTCGAGCCCGCAGAATCTCATCCTCGTCTACTTCTTCCTCACTTTCATCTGCATCGACTGGATCTCTCCACACCTCTGCTTCCGAGGATACGCCCAATTCCATTTTAAGCGTTGCTCAGCATCAGCGACAACACATGACCCAGATGAGGGAACCAAGACCTTTCGTCCCGAGATTCTTCCCTGGGACGACCGTACTCCTTGGACAGGCTTCTTCACTCCCTCACGCTACCGTAGATGGTATAGGAAGTAGAGTCGATGGCATTGATGCACGTGATAATGAAGAGGCAGAACAAGAGCAAGAGCGAGATCCACCACCTTATGATGTCTCCGTGGCCTCGCCTCCTCATTTGATCACGATTTCCACGACAAATGTTGCTGGTCCAGTGGGTACGCAAGGGCCAGTCCCACCGCATCAACATCGTACGCGGCGGAGTCACGGTGTAATAGGCGCTCTCCGCGCGGGACCGCGAAGACCTCGTCGTACAACGAGCAACGTTGTGATTGTTGATCGCGCCGTTGACCATGGTTTAACTGATCGGACATTAGATGGAGAAGCTTACTGCCCTTCATATGCCGACGTTCCTCCGCCTACACCCCCACCAACTATGGATACACCTGTTCCTTCTCGTATAACATCTGTGATACCACCACCTCCTTCCGCCCTATCACACCCTTCCGCTCCACCCCCTGTGCCATTACCAGTCCAGCCCTCCCCTCCTCCAGCCGGTACTCCAAATCCGTCAGATTCGCAACGCGAGGGTTTCCGCTCAGGTCGTCTCTCGTTAAGAACTTCATCGATAAGAGCAATACCTTCAACCTTTGAACCGCCCTAATCACCATCACCACCACCTTCTCCTCCTCCTCCTCCTCCTCCTCCACCTCTTCCTCTTACCACAGCCGCCTCCCCTAGTACCGCTCCACCCGGTGATAGAATAGATGAATCTCCCATCACTCATGAAGGAGCAACTGGTCATAGGCGAAATAGTGGGGAATTGATTCGGACTCTACCTCCTGGCGAGTTAATGAGTCTGTCTGGACTTACATAATTACTTTATTGAAGTAATCCCACCAAGGACTGGAGGGCTTCATGCTGTCGTATCTGTTTGGTTGATATTTAATGAGTTATATTCTGGAATAGATTCATGCATATCGGAACAGATGGAAAACGTCTTTGTTGGTGGAAGGTTCCTGAAGTTTGAACGGTGGATTTTTGAAGCTTGAAGGTCTACGACAAGTTGGGCTAGTGGTCTTTCAATCGTACCCTCAGCGATTAACAGCTGCACAAGAGGTGCGAACAGGCCGCGCGACTGGCTCCAACCTGAACCCGACCAGCGGATCATACACGTGGCTTCGAGCGCGATCATAAGTGATCATTCATCCACTGATTTCCGTGAGAACGTTCGGAATGGCCAATCAATTACACATTGTCACATCACTGTCTTCTCGCTTTCTGCCTCAGACGCTTCATGTCAACATAAAACCATTGTCACTTTCTTGGCAAGAGAAGACACGTCTCAACAGTCCCTATAGCTTCTCCGATGAAGGAACGTCCGAGAACGCGAGAGCGTTAAGTCTCTTATCGCTCCTTTCTCAACTAATTTTTCTGCCGGCGTTCAACTTACTCGGTTTGCAACAGTCGTTGCTCGGAAGAGTATGGTCCGCTTCTCGACTTCCAGCTTAGATTTTAGGGTTATGGCAGTGTTCCAAGCCTTCCCTTTCTTGTCTAGGTGTCTGGGTGCAAGCTATAGGAGCAACATGCGAAACAGCACTAGTAGCCCTCGAAATTTGACCTTCAGAAAGAACCAATCTTGTCATCTCCCCCCTAACAATCCATCTTCCCTTGCCAGCTCCGCCTCCCAGTTGCGCAAGGATGAGCTCGATGCCGCAACAAAGACCTGAAGCCAAAGCACGCAGGAGAGAAGTGGCAGAAATTGAGGTGGGTTTCATCTAACCAGGCATGCGGTTGTGACTAAAATCATTACTTGTATTGAATATAGTGCTCCTTTCTTCTCTCTTTTGGGCCATACCATCCGTCATGAATCCCATTGCGCACGGCCGTTGGCCTCAATCAATGGCGCTGTTCGTCCAATCACACTTCCACCAGGATACACACAACTGTTGACCTGGGGGCCGATGCCTACCTTAGTCACTTTGATGCAGGAGACCGCCATCCGACAACGGGTGACCAGTGGCTTACAAACCGAAGATCATGGTGGCACACAAAGAAGGGGCTCACTCTCATTGTAATTCTGAGTGTGATAATTCTCGCTGCAATCTTGGGCCGAGTATTGGGCTGGAAACGTACACATGAGTTGTTTGGTGAAGAGACCAGATCATTGCCTGCAGAAACCCCAATCTTCCCCGACGACACAATGACGTTGGAATTTGCCACCACATCAACAACCACCGCGACGCCTGTTTACCCTACCGCTACCTCGTCCCTCACTGAAAGCCTCTTCACCGTCACTTCCCTTGCATCCTCCTCAACGATATCTATACCCAGTACCGTCGCGAGCCGTAGCCCTTAGGCTGCCTCTCCTGTTCTCGGCAGTTCTGAGGCACGGATACTTGCGGACAGACAATGCCCTCAAATTATAGGAGTCTCTGGGCTTTCCAGCTACAGGCAGGTTGCGATTCATCTTTATTATGCACAAGCTCAAGCTTGATTTTTAAATATTGGATTATTGCATTTATCTTGAACTGGTATATTCCGTTCATGTGTATCTTGTGTTTAATCGTTATAATTTCCCGTAGTGGCTGTAGTGTGTATCCAACGGCTACCTTCACAGAACTCGGATTGAATGGTTAGTGAAGTGTGTAGGAAGAATTATTTCAGATTTTCCAGTGGCGCCACTCGAACGGATAGGCTCTTTGTTCAAGTAAGCAGTCTGATTGATTGATTTGATTGCTAGCGCCCCTCCCCCTTTCGGCGCGGACCCCTCAAAGCTGTATCGCACATTGTTAATCAACTCAACCGAGAATTCTCGAATCCGGAGCATGACGACAGTCGGACGGTGAGACCTTGTTGACACTTCGATAGTGTCGTGAAGAGAAAATTCTGGAAAACAGCAGACCTGCCGTACTTATCAGTTTGCAGGCCTCTTCACACCTTGAATCTCGAAACCAAGTTTTTGCGTAAAAGACGCTTTTGTGCTATGATGCTCAATACTTATCGGAGGGTCGGCAAAACATCCGGCCGATAGCGCTCGAGTGCCACTCAGATTTTCGTCTCATTCGATTCTCTCTCTACACCGACCACCTCAGGCTTGATTTTGAATGCATACATGGGACACCATCTTTCCTGGTCACCAACCTGAGCTCTCGATCATGGAGTCGTCCTGGAGTCGATCGTGGTTGGGCTATTGTGTGGAGATGATACCAGCACTATCCAAATACTACTTAGTCCTCGTACAAAGTCCCGACAACATAAACCAAAGGCATTAAGCCCAAAGTTGAAAGGCTCTCCGTCGTCCCCCTTCAGACCCAGTTCTATGGTGCGGTTCACCTAAACACCACTACTTTTGTGCGAATGGGAATAGCGCCTGTAAATTGGGTCAGAATTCTTAGTTCACTGGCGAAAACGTTTCTTTTGGCAAGCTGAGCATTTTGTCCAGGAGGATTTTTGATTGGGTCAAAACTGAGTGAGTTATTTCTCCGATCTTCCCACGTAATGACCAGATTAATCAAGCCATACCAAATATGGTATTCATATCCAAATATAAATTCATTACTAATCATTTATGATTGAGCGTCAATTCCAAGTGAAAGTAAGTATAGCTGCCCCATAGATGGGTGTTTTCACCTTCTTTGGCTCTCCTTGGCCATCGAAATGAGTCAAATTGCTCTTGAAATCCTCTGGAAAATATTCCGATTTATTTATTATCTATGACCGAGTCATCTGGCACGATGGCCACTGCACCCAAGTAGTGGTGTTTAGGTGCCCTGCACCATAATTTTCCGAAGCCGCCTCTTTATCATCGCACAGCCATTGACCCAGCAGAACTGCATGACTTCATTTAATCTCGTTCAATGACACCTTCCCCAGCAAA
Organism: Leucoagaricus sp. SymC.cos; assembly: GCA_001563735.1. Classification (NCBI taxonomy): domain Eukaryota; kingdom Fungi; phylum Basidiomycota; class Agaricomycetes; order Agaricales; family Agaricaceae; genus Leucoagaricus; species Leucoagaricus sp. SymC.cos. Next base: position 181,869 of record KQ962412.1, on the reverse strand, counting down.
GGATGGTATCAAAGGGACGAATTAGGGCTGTTTCCTCGGGGGTGCAAGCCGGTCCATCTACTATTCCTTGTGTATGTAAGCCTGTATGTTCCGAGGTAAGGGGCTTGTATACTCACGATTAAATTTTCCCTGTCACTTAATTCATTTTCGACCCGCCAACTTCACTTCGTAAAACACGCCTCGTTCCCAAACCTTTCGACAGAAACGCACACACGTGTTGACAGCTCATACCGGGTCCGCAGCGAGGTCACCGACACCGCCTCCAGAATACGAGGAGATACCCACGACGTTTGACCTATACAATCCCAACAAGGGTGCGGAAGTCGCGATACCCATCCATGTGGGAAGCCTAACCTCAATGCAGGCGGACGAGGCTGAGGGTGACGGTAATTCTGGCGCCAAAAGAAGACAGTCATTCTATTTGATTGTCGTATTGAATGCGATAATTCTTGCCGCTGTCCTTGGAGGAGTGCTTGGTTCAGGACGATATGTCGTCGCTGCTGGACGTGCTGGTTCGAACGGCGTTGCCAGAGTTGGTGGTACACTGAGCATAGACCTTGCAGCGGGGGAAATCCCAACTTCAACATCATCCTCTTTGACAACAACACCTGCGTCTCCGTCAACTACACGATCCTCCTCCCCAACAGCGTCAGTTGCACCAGCTGTTACTCAAGGCGGTAGCAGTAGCCCAGCTTCGCCGTCCAGTGGTTCCGGGGACAGCATGCCGCCGAGAGTCAAGAACTCACGCTCTCCACCAGTAGGCCATAGCGGAAGCCAGAGTTAGATCAGATTCGGTGATTTGCTGGGGGTGCAATGCGGGAAACTTGTGGAGTTATCTCTTCACTTCATCGTCAACGCTGTTGGCACCGTGTATAAAAGAGTAGTTGAACAACAAAAGACACGTCGCCGGATTTCTCAGGAGACAGATGGTCCAGGGTGTGCATTCGAGGCTGTATTGTTGGAGATCGTATTTATCCACATCCTCTGTGTTATCACCAAGCCTTTTGTTTTTTGATCTCATGAAATGCTGCCATAAGTATGTGCACCAAGGGTCGGCTCCATAATGACGGATCCGGGATGGACTCCCGAAATGAGCAAAAGCTTTGACATGATCGGCCGGTCATTAGAGCGCACACCGGGGGGTAAGTATAAACAGTCCAGACTTTGCACGCTTTGATTTGCGTTTGCACTGGTAGCAACGGGTGTGACAAGAGTAGCGTCGGTAGCGATGCAGTAGTGACTGAGTGCGACTATGTGCAGCTCGAGTCTATGATGATGGCACGAGTTCCGAATGTAGATATTTAGCAAAAGTAGCTAAACCAAATATCTTGCGACTACACCATTTGGGGTAATTGAGCCAGCTTTCTTACTCAACAACGAAAATATCCAATTCCCGATGTCAACCCTGGCGGCGTTCTGGCCAGCGTCCTTGAGCGGCTTTCGAACGTCTTGATATTGGGTCAGAATGAACAGTTTCAATTGCACTCCCCATGACCCATACTCATCGAAGTACTATGCGTATGTTATTGTAAGAATATCCAATTCCATTTTCTCAGTTCGAATTCCTAAGCTGACAAGTTTCCGCCGAGCAACCTGGCAGTAGAAGCACGAAAACCGGAGGTCGCCCGCGATGCCGTATTTCATTTTTTATGATCGATCCACGCTATAGTCTTTCTTTGGTAAGTATCCTGGACAGTCGGCCAATAGCTTCGCCAACGAACCTGGACGTGTCCACCCACTCCAAAAGTTGCCTAGTTCTGTTCAGTCTCAGGGGCGACCGCCCATTCGAGCGGTGTTATTATGAATAATGCCAGCTTCAATCCACCCTGTTCTTCCCCCTCACCTTCGCCTCTTGTGCTTTCGAGAGCCCCTACCCCAGCTGCCACCATGGCGTCCCCTCAGCAAGTCAGGATGATTACGACCAAGGCTCAGAGATCAGATGCGCCATTGCAGCCTCTTACCAGGGTACCGTCCATAAATCTTCCCATCTCGATTTTGAGTTGATGAAATTTCTTTTCGTGTTTCATAGGCAAACACATTCGTCCACGGAACAGCCACTGTTGGGGACGACTCCCAGTATATTTTGCCACAGTCGCCCTCTGGCTCATCTAGTTGTATGTTCCCATCACCACCCCAGTACCAGGAGCCGCCAGCCAACATGAAACCTCTTTACTATGGGGGAAAAGATATAGAGACAAGCACCTCGACGAAATATGATCACTACCCTCCTAGTGATCCCGGATACGCGCAGGTTAAACGACTAATACTCACTAAATCAAAATTGCCATTTTGGCGCACGAAGAAAGGCATTGCGCTCATAGTCCTATTGAGCAACGTCATTATGCTTGCCATTGTCCTGGGCGCTATATTTGGTTCACGAAGCAATCAACAACCTCACGGGCATCCCAGCTGGCGTCGCCCGATAGACCAACCAAACTCTGCAGGGGACAATCCTGAGGGTTCGTCACCTTCCGAGTCGAATCCAAGTCCCGGGAGCGACCAGCACGCTGTGGCGTCTGCCGGAAGCACCATGACCTCTTCCGTTAATCCAACGTCGCCATCGTCGTCAGGACCCCTTTCAACTCACTCTAGTAGCATCCGTACTGCCGTGCCTTCAGCTCCTACAGGAGCACCACAGGCAGCGGGGAATGGCAACGGCGCTAATTCCGGGGCAGAACCTCCTGTTACAGGAGCCGTTGAGACAGGTGGTCCCCGTGTCGCACCCGGTGCAGGTTAGGGTAAAGCATAATTTCACGTACAGATGAATCATACTTCTCCATCCGTTTGCTGCTCTGGTAAAGGAACAAAAATTGCTCAGGCCTTAGGCAGTGTGTATTAGATACTCCTCATATTTCTAAATTTCAGATTCATGTCACTCGTTAATCCCTTGCTGTACCGTCCTTACTTGGTCTTGATTATATAGTCCCCACTGTAAAACTGCCTGGCTGAAGCCTTCGATCCAAACAACGTGTCAAGCCCGATAAAATCCTCCTGATGCAGGTTAACACAAACACCTCTCTCGGAAAGCCCACTTCTTTCAGCTCTCGCGTCTGGCTTTCGAACGTCAGCAATTTCGAGCAACTTTATCAAATACACAATCTTCTAGACCATCATGCTCTCTCCGTTCATATCTGCGTTGGCGGCTGTTTGGATTGATTGCAACCATCCTTGGAGTCCACGAGTCTCCTTACTCTCAATTATTGTCTGCGGCCGCAGAGAACTAAGTCATTACTATACCATTTCCACCGCCTGTTCTTCCTCTGTATTGATCTTTTCCCGTTGAACGACCTGGCGCCTGCTTGTGGTGACGTTTGTGAAGCATGTGAAGCCTCGCCCCCTTGACCGAAAATAAGGCTCCTTCTTGGTCCCTGCCCTTTTCTCAGGTGCTCGTTCAAACCTTGTCCAATCACCTCGCGCACCAGACTCATCGGTAAAAATGGGCTTCAACGGTCAGCAGAAGGTGATGGACAAGGTATCAGGAGGCGGTCCGAGAATGGTTGGTTGGTCGGTTGATCATGACGCTGGACCGTCGACATCGAGAGTGAGCCTTCGCCCAAATGCCTTTTTCTCGTGAGCTAACAGTTCATCGCCGATAGGCTTATGCAGCCCCAGTATGCCAGGACGACGAACGAAGAGCACAAAAACCCGCCCTAGTACACCTGGCCCCAGTACGCCTAGCTCCGTTCAGTTCTCGCACTCTTACACCATCTCCTGTGTATGAGGAGACCCTATTCACATTACCAAGACATGTCAACGGGGACGTTGGGAATGCCATATCTTTGTACGATGGCCAGGACCCGCCTAAAGAATTCTTCGACGGAGTTCCCTATGGCCAGCGTGATCCAAACCCGTCCTTTTGGCGCACACGGAAGGGGGTGATTCTGCTTGTCGTTATTAGTAACATCCTCATCATTGTGGCCATTGTTGGGGGTGTATACGGTTCACGAGCTGTTCAAAAGCCCTCTCAGGATAGCCTTTCGGCATCCAGTAACAGTGTCGGCGGTGTAGGCAACGATGCAAGCTCGATGCCCATTTCAAACAGTCCCACTTATACCCATCTCGTCAGTACAGCCGCTCCCGCGGCTTTTCCAACACCGTTTTCTTCCGCGAACACTTCAACACGTTTGGAGCGACCAGGCACCGTTTCTCCGTTACCTGACTCATGACTACCTACAACAGCGACTTCAACAGCGGGACAGTGTCCACCGGTGCCCGGTGTTTTCCCTTTGAATGAAGATCAAGGAATCATGGTACGATTTCCGGGGCGATTCTGGAGCATTACTAGTTGAATGTTGGGCTGCACCGTAATGCATGATGTATGTCCAAGCTGCACCAAATATGATGCCACCTGCGTATGAGATAGATTTACATTGAGAACTCCGCTCGCCTGAAAGCCTCACTTTATTATGGGAACCATAATCTAACGTATAGACTTTCAGCGTTACTGCATATCATTCAGGCTCCTCTACTTTAGACTTGTTTTAAACGCTTGTAGCAACTACATACCAAAACAAGAAGCTAAGCTTTTGAGTCATCATTTCACGAAGACCGCTCTCTATCAACGCCTCCCTGAATTGTTCTGGGACATGACTCAAAGCCTTCGCAAACGCTCGACCGCTCATTTCGGAGAGGCCCTGTGAGATTCATGAGCGTTATCCTACAATCAGAGACGCACCCATAAATCTTCTGTAGCAAGCTCTGCCATTTGTTTTGCCTCTGCATCGTCATCGTTATCCATCGGACCAAAATAAAACCAACAATCCTTGGCCATCAATGTTATTATCACCGGGGACCTCTGGACAAGCACGGCTGGAGGCTGATAGCTTTAGCTGGCTGTCGGAGCTGAAAGCACTTTTAGCCGTCCACAATGCCACAAGAACCCCTCCTGACCCCTCGAATCTTCTTCTATACTCCAAGATGGATTACAGACCGCGGACTTGAGTATTCCCTTATTCTTGTCGTAACCAAGAAGATCCCCGCCGCCTACAATTGTGTAAGAGACCCCCTGCAGAAATTCTGAGTATAGAGAAATCATACAGAGGTGTTATTGAGTCCTTACCAGGTTTCAACGCCACCACCACTGAGTTGACCAAGCCTTGGGGATCTGGTATCTTGTGGAAGGAAAAAAGACGTCAGCAGAAGAAGTATGATCAGCGGGTTTCTGGGACTTGCATGTCGACAAGCCATACGACAATGGATGATATCAAACTTGGCTGGATAGTCTAGCAGAAGGCCGTTGGCAAGATTGCATAGCTTGAAGCTGTGTCACGTCAGTATCGTATTCCATGAACAATGGATAAGCGAATGCACACATTTGAAATTAGGTGGAAGGTCCCTGACTTGAAGAGTAATTGGAAAATTTACAAAGACAGAGGGATCAACGGAACCCATGGTACATAGGACGTAGTAAGGGCGTCGAGCGTTATATCGAGGTCCACGACCTGCGCTTGAGGATACATTTGGTCCATCTGAATAGACCTGATAACAACGTCAAATCATGCTTCTGTATCTGAATCAGATGGATTTACATACCAAACCGCCGAACCACACTCAACGTCAAGTATGGTGAGTTGGTGGACTCCATCATCAGAGCCTCGACTTTATCCTTGTATTCTTGAGGTTAAATGCCATCGACCAGCAATATCCACAAGTGATGATGTAAATCAAGCAGCCAGGTTAGTTTTTTCAACACTGAGCTCCCAAAAGACTCAATGGGTGAAAAACCGCCTTTCCAGTCTCTCCGCCTTTAGGAAAATTGTATAAGTTCTGAGAAACAATCCTGGAAAAGAAAAATGCGGTAATAAATAACGCAGACAGAGACGCACCTTGCCACCAGATTCTGGTTCCATTGAACTCTGTGATGGTTCGTCAGCGGACGACTGTTTCTTAAATACCAACAAGGAGTCTCATTGCCAGACTCCCGGATGTCTGATATCCTAATCTCATCCTGCCACTTCGTGAACACCCTAAATCCAAATCACTAGGCCTCGTACTGCTATTGATCAAGCAAAGTTAGATCCTATCTCACCGAAAATCATATTCCCGAATTGAAACATACCGCAGTTGAGAATAGACTCTCTCGCGGAAGAGACCCATTTTATACGGCCATGTTGAAAGGCATAGATGATAGAACAACCCCAACTGCTTCAATATAACTTCAAAATATCACCCTCTTTCGCTTGAGTGCCGCACCCTAATTGTCGTTCAAGCAAGGTCGGATCGATTCCTATCTTACCAGCCCCGTCACAGCCGAATCGGGCGCCCTACTCATCAAATCTCTAGATACTGATCCGTGAGGGCATAGTGACGTGTCGACTTTCCTTTTCCATACTCGAAAATAAGACAGGTATGCTTGCTATGCCGTAGAGGAGTGGAGTGTGATTACTGCTGTGAGCGTTGAGAGATCATCTAGTACACACTACTTTTCAGGAAAGAGGATAGAAGATTAAAATCAGAAAATTTGTACACAACAAGTAGATCGATCTGATTGAACAATAACGTGAATACGGAACGTAATAAAATCTGCCCGAATGTTCTGGAGTTGGCTCAACAAAAACGAATACGCAGTTTTTCGAGGGACCCGCTCCAACAAGAACCGCGCTTAAGTCTGGAATGCGATTATGAAGAGTGGTCAAATTCGAAGCAAGGCTCTCAGTTAACATCTCGACACCATGCCAATATCGGTGGTGCGACTATTGCGATAGACGAGATCAAAAGCTTTATTAGACTTTCGGGTCGAAATTTGAGCTGCAAAAAAGCTAGCCTCTCGTGGGGCATCGATGTATCCAGATTTCCATTGGCAAAAGGCCACATAATAACCCAGACGACCCGATCCATTGTCGAGCGTGGTCCCATGCATCCACTCGGCTTCTAATGCGAGACTCCTTTTCGATATCTTGGAATAGTCAAGGTCGCATAGGGTTGTCATTTGAAGAAGGCCTGTATCCACAATCGGCTTTGGAATCTGCGTGTCTATGGTTGTGTGAGTGGATCATGGGTTGACCAAATGGCATTCACTCACCTCAGATATCAACCATTTGACGAAACGAAACATATCACCAGGATGAGAATCCAAAATTTACCAAAATGCAAAGCGAGCAAAGTCGATGTTTCCAAGAACATACTGAAGTTCTGATGGGGTCAATGGAATCTGAATATGTCCGAACTTGCTGGTTCGGCAGGAGGTTGGTGTTGGACAGCTAGGGACCAGGTGGTGAACAAAATCAACGAGTATGGTGGACCAAAAACCATCCAGGAGTTCTTCTCTTCGGCCAACTGCATCCCATGCGAACTTGAAGGCAGGACAAGGCCGTGTATCTATTTAGGATAGTCTTATGAGATAGGCTGTCGTGGATAAGGAGAAAACGCACGCGGAACGTCCTTGACGAAGTTGAAATAACCCCACCAAACTTTGATGTAAAACTCTTCAGGGTCAAGCGCAAGTTCTCCCGACTTTGACGCATCACAAAGATAGTCGGCGAAAGAAGCGTGATAATATCGAACATTCTGATATCCTGATTCCTCTAATGGCGGCACTTTGATAACAGAGTGTAATTTTCAGAGTGCCACGTAGATTGTATGTTGTTGTAGGCCGAACAAGGTTGCAATGATTGCTAAGGGAAATCCGAAGTCATAGCTTTCGTCGGTATCGAAAACGTGCGTAGTGACGGTAGACGGTAAGTGGATAAGCGAAAAGAAGTTTCAGGATCGAAAGCATGCTCTTGGGTACAAAGTCGAGAATATGTTTGCATAGTGCGTGGAGAATTGATAGAGGATCAGTTTGGGTGAACGAGATGAGAGAAATGACGATGGCAAGTTGAGATATGGGGTCACAAACGCGTGGATCTTCCACGAACCGGATAGACGTTGACGCAAAACCAAGATGCCCCAAGGAGGCAAAACAAAGTCTGGCGATATCGTGTTCGGCAGGCCACGGAACGCCTACAGGCATGGGGTCCTTGTATTTGCTATGTATCGTTTCGACTTTGACCCGTAGAAATTTCTCTACGTCGCTGCACGCTGTATCGGAGTTGGCGAGAACGTCGTACACCAATAAGCGCCCGCTAATTTCTTCTGTACCAAAATCGTAGCTGAGATGGGATTCAGGGCGACTAGAGATAAGCTATGTAAGAGTGTTAGGCGGGTATTGTTGTGAAAAGCGGCTGATGAGTTTGATAACGAGGACCTGGGCCTCTTCATTCTCGCACTCGTCAAGCCCATCCAACAGGAGAGACCACGATCCCGGTTCCGCGGCCAGCGTGGCGGTGAAAGGCTCGACGATGAGAACGCGAAATTGGTGTTGGACGCCCTTTTCGAGGACCCGAGGATCGTCAATCATCTGTTGTTAGAGGCATTCGCGATCGAGGTGTCTTGTCAGCTAACTGATAAGCAGTGGTGGAGAATATACGACCAGCGTTATGGCAATTATTCGGTCGAGAGGAGAGTGTTGCACCGAGCTTGGACACGGTCGACAAATTCTCGGACAGTGTTTGAACAATCGTGGATTTCCCGACGCCAGCAGGTCCCTTCGACCGAACTATCGAGTTCACACGTCGGCAGTCGTTGATCCAGGTATGGAATCTCCGAGAAAATCTCGATTCGTGTACCTGGATGACTACAAGGAGGTGGGTCTCTAACTGAGGAGTCGAACTCAGCGCCAGACATAGTAAATTTTGTGAGCCATTGTAAAACTGAGAAGGGATTAGCCCAGTTGGAAAACGACCAATCGAAATCAATTGTCACCTTTCTCTTTCAACTGATCGATGTTATACATGGTTGGATTATAAAAAATCAGATCATGGGAGTTGTTGAAGCAACCATGTGCGCCTGATATGAAAGGCGGCTGTGGCTTCTGTGAAATCGTAGGCATCGAAGTCCTGAAAGCTTGGCTAGGTAAGGAGAGAGTATGTTCGCGGAGGGTAAGGCTGGCTTCGTTTGAGTCCTCTGCATACATCTTTAATCAGCATGAATTCTGAAGATGCTGTTTGCATACCCAGCGCCTCTAACTCTGACATTGGCCGCGGGCTCACAACCACATTTGTCTTGGCGCTGTCTAAGTCTCCCCCTCTGACTGTACCAGTCTCTCCTTCGTTCGCCTGTCCATCCGTTGGGTAAGATAATTCGCTGATGTCTTCATATTTATTCTGATACGAAGGTTTCTGCCTGAGGCTCACGAAGTTGAGAACAGATTGTGAGCGAAAGTACCAACTGCCAATCTCACGAAGAACCAGGAGCACAATGGCGGTAAACGCAACGACGAAGTCGTCCATGGTGAGAGAGGAGATAGAGATAAAAGGAAAAAATTGCCTCTGATACCCAGCAACAGCAATGACAGGAAAGGACATGCATTGCCTTGTGGACTGTATCACCCTCATCACAGTCCTCGGCGCTTGAGGTAAAGTTAATGAATTGTTTTCCGATCGCTGAGATGTCAAGGAGATTTTCGGAAAGAGTATTGTTTACCTGAGGCCCCCTCTCCAAATAAATGACGGCAATATGCCTCGCCTGAATTGATATTGCTTCTTTGGACGCCCTTTTCGAGGACCCGAGGATCGTCAATCATCTGTTGTTAGAGGCTTTCGCGATCGAGGTGTCTTGTCAGCTAACTGATAAGCGGTGGTGGAGAATATACGGCCAGCGTTATGGCAATTATTCGGTCGAGAGGAGGAGAGTGTTGCACCGAGCTTGGACACGGTCGACAAATTCTCGGACAGTGTTTGAACAATCGTGGATTTCCCGACGCCAGCAGGTCCCTTCAACCAAACTATCGAGTTCACACGTCGGCGGTCGTCGATCCAGGTATGGATCTCCGAGAGAATCTCGATTCGTGTACCTGGATGACTACAAGGAGGTGGGTCTCTAACTGAGGAGTCGAACTCAGCGCCAGACATAGTAAATTTTGTGAGCCATTGTAAAACTGAGAAGGGATTAGCCCAGTTGGAAAACGACCAATCGAAATCAATTGTCACCTTTCTCTTTCAACTGATCGATGTTATACATGGTTGGATTATAAAAAATCAGATCATGGGAGTTGTTGAAGCAACCATGTGCGCCTGATATGAAAGGCGGCTGTGGCTTCTGTGAAATCGTAGGCATCGAAGTCCTGAAAGCTTGGCTAGGTAAGGAGAGAGTATGTTCGCGGAGGGTAAGGCTGGCTTCGTTTGAGTCCTCTGCATACATCTTTAATCAGCATGAATTCTGAAGAAGATGCTGTTCGCATACATAGGGCCTCTAACTCTGACACTGGCCGCAGACTCACAACCACATTTGTCTTGGCGCTGTCTAAATCTTCCCCTCTGATTGTACCAGTCTCTCTTTCGTTCGCCTGTCCATCCGCTGGGTAAGATAATTCGCTGGTGTCTTCATATGTATTCTGATACGAAGGTTTCTGCCTGAGGCTCACGAAGTTGAGAACATATTGTGAGCGCAAGTAACAACTGCCAATCTCGCGAAGAACCAGGAGCACAATGGCGGTACCGGGTAAACGCAACGACGAAGTCGTCTATGGTGAGAGAGGAGATAGAGATAAAAGGAAAAGTTTGCCTCTGATACCCAGCAACAGCAGTGACAGGAAAGGACATGCATTGCCTTATGGACTGTGTCACCCTCGTCACAATCCCTGGCGCTTGAGGTACTTGATGAATTGTTTTCCGATCGCTGAGATGTCAAGGAGATTTTCGGAAAGAGTATTGTTTGCCTGAAGCCCCCACTCCAAATAAATGACGGCGATATGCCTCGCCTGAATTGATACATATTGCTTTACTGCTTGTTCACTTCATCATGTTTAATTCCTTCAAACGTCGTTTGGTGCGTCTTCTTGGAGTTTTGAATTCAGTCAAGCTCACTGAACTCGATGGAAATAGCCTGAGATTTCGATTTTGTGAGTCATAATTCTCGAGGGTGATTATCCTGCTAATAAGTCTGCTCATATATAGTCACCATCCATCCTCACAGCCGTCCAACAAGGCTCTTTCTCTCCTTCGAAGCTCTCTATCCTCCCCCTACCCAAGTACAATTGCCACCTCTCCCCCTTTGCAGTTCAACCTTGAAGTAGTGGAATCGCCGCCAACGACAGACCAACTTCGGACTATTCTCTCCTATTTCCCGTCCAAAGCGGTTTCGCCTGCCCACCTCCTACTCTCCGCTCATCCTTCTGCACCTTCAGCAGAAAATCGTCCGACAACTTTGAGCGGTATCGTTGAACTTGCCCAAGAGAATCCTCTAGCGGTCAAGTGGCCTATTGTAGTTGACTGGGAAAGCGGCAAGGCCGCTGTTGGTGACGTTGAAGGTGTGAAAGGCATCCTAGAACATTTGCGAAAGAAGAGGGATGGAGAAATCAAGGAGGATGAAGTTTACCAGCCGAAGGGTTGGTTCAGCTGAGTGTAAATCAAGGGAGCAAATGCTGAGATGATCTTTGTCATATGTTCTAGCAGAGGTGGGTCAGAGCACATCAGTTCGACTGCAAACTCTTGACTGATGAGCGCATTTCATCTGGTTTATTAGTCTTCTGTAAATTTAATGTGATAAACTTAAATGTTATTGGTCGGTCTGTATTCCACAATCTTTCTACAGTTTTTGCAATTCCAATGGCAGTCAGTGATCGGTCGGCTGGGCTTGTCCGGGTATTGATGACCCTGATGATGGAAACACACACGGTGCCACCGCCCTGAGGCTGTTTGTCCGCACCATACCAAGCTAAGCGCCCATCTTTCGTTCTTCTCTTCCACCCTCCTTTCCGCAAAGCAAGCGGAGCAACCCGCAAAATCGTCGAAGATGGCCTCTTCCAACGCATACGATGAAAAGCTACTATCACAGGCACCAGAGATTACCAGGGCGGATCTGCAGGTATGCCACTCAGTGGAATGACTCGTCGCTTAAAGTTCGCGCAAAAGACTCAGCGTTCTCGAACCTTTTCTTCTTCGTAGGATGGTTATAATGCAGATCTGTTGAAAGAAACCACCGTAAAACGAACTAACTCAACGCGCGCCCAATCTACCCCTCCTACCCGATCCAACTCCGAAGCACAACAACCATACCACCAGCACGATAAGGATGTAGAGTCTTCGGCAGCAACTCCTCTTCGACCCAAGGAGGACGCAGTGTACTCTGCTCCTCGCAAGCCATGGTGGAAAACAGTGAAGGGCATTCTCATCATTGTCGTCGTCCTCGTCGTCATCATTCTCGTTGCCGTACTCGGAGGCGTTCTCGGTTCGAGGAAGTCAAACAACAAGTCTGGTAGTCAGAATAACCAGAATCAACCAGTTGCATCAGACGGACAAGGCGTAGGAAACGCAACAACTACGACTCGCGCTCCTTCTCCCGCTCAATCATCCGGTGCTAGTCAAGGGAATGGTCAGGGTGCTTCTGGTAGCACGGGCCAAGGTCAGACTACTCAGGGTGCTGGCGGTACCCTTAACGGTACAGCAACTGAGAGTGGTGGAGCACAGGCTCCCTCGCCTGGTGGGGCCGAACCTCCTTCATCTGGTGGAACTGTAGCACGCAGAAAGGATGAAATTGCTGTAGAACTTCTGTTGAGGGACCTTGGTGTGGAGATTTAATCACCCTGTTTACTGGGTGTCCTTGTTTCACGAGATGTTGAATTTCTTTAATTGATCTTACGAATTTTTGTAGTATTTTATGTCCTTGTTACTGACACT
>KQ962412.1:136617-154497 GCA_001563735.1 Leucoagaricus sp. SymC.cos | reverse complement strand
GATACCGGCGTGATGTGACTCATTTGATACCAACCTCTTCTCAACATGATCCGACTTACCCACTCACTCTCTATGCTCTCATATTCCCCAACCTTCTCTTATTCCCTTTTCCCAGGTCACTGTAACTGTTGGACAGCTTTATACCCTTGCTTAATCTGTACGCGATCTTCTTTATTGTCCTCCTCTGTATGCGCCTTGCTTTCACTGAGCTTCGTTCAACTTTCGTCGTTCCATCCTTCAAGTGCTTTCTATTTAGCTACACGCTCACTCTGGAATAGTTCTCGTTATCGTATCTCATTGGTTTTCGCTACCGTATCTACTTTTGATTACCTCATGCTGTGTGTTCAATCATATGCGAGATGCAGTCTGATCCCCATTCGATTGACAGATAAATACGTATACTATTGTACCTTGCAAGCAAGGTATTGAGGATTGTCGTCATTTAACCTACTCGCTTATGCTGGTTTGCAATAAACTTCGTCGGCCAGTAAGAGGTCGTCTGGTCGCTCATACGCAAGTAGAGTCCTTGCTGGCACAAACGATGTAACTAGTGATTCTTCGAGTGTCTGGGAATTCGACTATTTTTTCTCACTGTCGATTTCGAGAAATCTGGATCTACAAAGCTTAACGCATTTGTTCTGGCCATGGTATCGGGAGCTGACCACGACTGACTACATTCTTCATAAAGGACTACATACAAAACCGGCATTTTCAGGTAGCATGATTATCTTATTCCTAGAGGCTCTGCAAACAAGGTAATAACTAAGGGCAGGGAAATGAATACCATCAAATCAGTTCAGATGTTGTTCGCAAAGTCCAACCGTTTTTAAAGTTCGAAAGCAGATTGGCAGATATTAAGCAACAGGAGTCTGTTCCAAATTCCAGTAGCTCTCCGCATATTCAAGGATTGCGCGATCAGAGCTGAACTTGCCCATCTAGAGCCATTGTCAGCAGAAATTTTCGTGTGAGATGGAAAAGAGACATCACCTTTGCAGTCGTTCTGATAGACTTCTTAATCCATTCATCTCGATCAAGGTAAGCCTCGTCAACCATGGCTAAAGCGGCAATGTAAGAGTCAAAGTCGTCAGTAATGAGGTAGTAGTCTCCTTGGCGGATGGTGTTGAGGAGGCTGAGGCGACATGTCAACGACAAATCCAGCGGAACTAAAGATTTGAAACTTACGGTTCATAAGGAGCGCCGTCACCGAATAATCCAGCAGAAACTTGATTCAAGACATTGGCGAGGGCGGGACACTTCTGCTCAATGGGAACTGGGTGGTAGGTATGTTGGTACCGTAAGTCCTCGACGGCACTAATGAGACATGTAAGCCTCGAAAGAAAGTGAATGCGGCTGCTTGTCACTACTCACGGGGTCAAATGTCCAAAGAAGACTGAAAAGGAGTGAATGTTGTTCTGACGAACGAATGAGTTGAACTTACAGACGTTGTTCTCGCCGACTTCTTCGGCAATCTCGATGTTGGCACCATCTAACTGGGATCAGGCGTCGTGAGGGAAATCGAACAAGAGCATACTCACCAACGGTGCCAAGCAAGAGACCTCCGTTCAAGCAGAACTTCATGTTAGACGTACCGGATGCTTCAGTTCCGGCCGTGGAGATGTGTTGACTGATGTCAGATGCTGGAATCAAGACCTCTGCGAGCGAAACAGAGTAGTCCGGCAGGAAATAGAGTTGTAAGAAGTCCTTGGTATCAGGATCTGCGTTTATGATGCGCGCAACATTGACAATGAGGCGGATGGTCTAGACGGAGTCGTTCGTCAAACAGTAGAGTCATACAGAGAATGGACCTACAAGTTTGGCGATGTAATCTAACAAACAATTAGCATCAGGATAATCCTAATCCACTATCCACTCACATGCAGGAGCGGCCTTTCCGGCAAAGAACACGACTTTAGGGTTGACCTTTTGCCTCTCAGCTGAAGACATTGCTTTTAAGGCGAGATAACGCTGGTTGATAACTAAGCAACTAGGGAGTTGCAGTAGATGGCAGAGGACTTACGTGAATAACACCGAGTATATTGAGAGTTTGACGCTAAAGCACGTTAGCTCTGACTTCAACCAGTGCAGAGAACTAAGTACCTTATACTCATGCAGACGCTGCAGTGTTCGTCAGTCATTAAATACATAAAACGCTTGGAAGGACAGACCTTAATCTGTACGTCGAACATAGCATCTGTTCGAATTATGAAGCCGAGTGCAGACTGAACATGCCTAGCAAGGCGTTCCTTGTTCCTTTGCTTGACAGCAGCCCATTCCTCGCGGAATTTCTTCCCTTCGGCAAAAGGCAACAAACCCTCAAGTTTGGTCAAATCCTTGAGCCAGACACTCTTGTCAATTTTCAGGGTCTTGGTGATGAGGTTACTGAGTTCCGCATTGCATTGATCGAGCCAACGACGAGGAGTGACTGAATGAACCATGAATTTCCAACCGCTGGATTAGTGAAGTCGCATACGAACCTCCATTCGTCACATTTCCGAATCTGCCTTCGGGTCAAAAAAGGTCAAAGTAAGAGATCAATTGACATACTTGCTGACACCCTCAAACTCGACGAAATCTTTGAGAATGGTTGTCCCAACGAGTTCTGAGTGAAGCTACGATCGTTGAGAAAGAGTCCAATCCTCGGAGAGTAAGATAGTACCTCAGCGACACCATTAACTTTGCGACTACCTAAGCCGGCGTCAGACCTGGACTAAGCAGCAACACACATTGACTAACCGATACAAGCCAAATGCGCCATCCTGACTTGTTTGGGGTAACCCTCTATAAAGAAGTGAGAAGCTGAAGAACACGTTTAATGGAGTAACATACCTTCAATCAATGACATTCTCGCGAGCCTATCACGGTCACCAGGAAATTTCTTCTCAACGGCTACGCACACTTCAACACAAGGTTGGTCATGAGGTTTGGAAACACACCTTGCAAGAAGTACAGATTCTATGAAACTTTCTGTCAGCAACTCAACACACTGGAAGAAGAGCTTACTTACGATATCATAAATGATTTGCATGTGCCTACCAGAAAGGAGTTAGAATCTCCAGGTGAGAAACTTCATCATTAACTACTCACCGAGGGAGCACATGCTCAATGAGAGGAACAGGCCATTTCTCCAGGGCTTCCTGTAAGTAAGCTCAACACATGCTGTACAAATCAACTTGACAAAAAATTACGTACAGGCAAAACGGTGTGGTTGGTATAGAAGAAAGTGTTGGTCACGATTTGCCATGCTCGATCCCATGGAAGCTCCTCTTCGTCAGTAAGAATACGCATCAACTCTGGAATCGCGAGCGTGGGGTGAGTCTATTGGAAGTGATGAGACTGTCTTGCGCTATTTCAGAAGGTAAATCCGTACATCATTGAGTTGGATAGCAGCATCTAAATAGTTGTTAGAACGTCACGAGCCAACAGTGCTCGAAACCTTACAGTCAGGGAACTCATAAATCGGTTTGCCAATGTTTTTGAATCGACGAAGTATATCCGCCAGGCTGGCTGCTGTCCAGAAGCTAGAAAAAGTGAGTGAGACAGTAGATAGGCTTGAACGAGACCGACTCACTATTGCTGTTTCAACCTCAACTCCTTTCCAACTATGGTCCCATTAACAACATGTAATGGCTGAAGATTCAGGAATACTTACACGAGCTAGAAAGCCGCCGTCAGCGATAATGGGGAGCGCCACACCGGGAAATCCTTACGTGTTGTCATTCGGGTAAAGAACGGATGTGATAGCTGCTGCACTATTCGAAGACTCGACCGCAGCCTCGTAATTCCCGGCTGGTAGCACGGATCAATCAGAAGCGACTCGGATAGGTGAGATAAGGCGCACCATTGAAAGAATTCAAATCGAACCCACGCTTAGGCTTACTCTCCCAGAGCCTCAAGTTGTTTGTGGTCTTCGTTTTGTAACCAGGAATCATGACATCATAAGCGATTGCCAGAACTTCTTGACCACCTGACCAGCTCGCACGGCGGTTTCCATCCTGAAGACGCTCTGCTTGGCCGTAAAACCTCACTTCGTAGGTGACGTCAAGACGAGGCAACTGGCGTCATAGAATTAGCTTTGCCTCGGAACGGCCTCGTTAAGATGACTTACCTCCCATGGATTTTGGTATTCCAGCCATGGATCAGGAGCCTAATGGCAATAATGAGATGCTTGAATAGCTGGAGCAAGACACCGACGAACCTCAAGTTGATTGCCCTCAGGAGAAATTAGCTGTTGGAATATACCGTATTGGTATCGCAAACCATAACCCCAGACCGGAAGTTCCTAGAATGGTAGATGCTCAGCAAGGTCGCCAGAGGGAAAGGACAAAAGACGCACCTGTGAGGCCGCAGAATCGAGATAACAAGCTGCCAGGCGACCAAGACCTCCATTTCCAAGAGCAGCATCACGTTCCTTTTCAAGAAGATCTTCCATGTTGAAACCAAGCTTCTCCACACCCTCCTTGTACTTCTCTTTGAGACCGAGGTTGAGAAGCTGGACATAATCATCAGGGGACGACGAGCGTTACATGATAAACCGCGTACAGCATTGTCGAGGGTCCTGCCCATCAAGAACTCCAAGGACAAATAGTAAGCTCGCTTGGGAGCTTTACGCGTATAGTTGAGTTGAGTGTCATTCCAATTCACCTATACAGGTCATGAGTGAGTGCATAATGACTTCTCCAATAGTCCTTCCTCACCAATAGATTGTCCCTGACGGATAAAGCCGCGGCTTGATAGGCACCAAGATCATCTGTTGTCAGCGTCAATATCCCACGTTGATAAGAGCCCTTGAGTCAAACAATAACAAACGTACCAAGGTTGTAAGCCTGGCGAGCCAGGGAGGTCTGGACATGATTGACGAAGCTCTTGGTGATGCCGGCCACGTCTAGAGGATGTGAATGAATACAAAATCAGGAGTATGCTAACAGCGATCAAGGCTCACCTTTGTCCACCCCGCGTATACCAGCCTTCCAAACCTTTTCCTCACCCTTGGGCCATACCTCTTTACCAGACGCGTCGGTTTCTGGTAGATAACCTACAGGGGTTTAGCCCATATGGCCACGGTATGTGTGAAGGATTAATCACCTGTGAGGGTACGAACGTGCCTCCTGGCTCGTTTGGGCTTGCCGATAGTCTTTGGATCGATGGTGGAGGTCATCGCTGAGATGGATGCGAGAAGATAAGAGAAAGAGGGAGGGGGTAAGTAGAGGATTTCTATATATGTCGGATCCAGATCAATTTCTGTTCCACTTGAAGCGATTTTGTCAACGTCATCGCTTCCCATTACAGTTGGACGCTCCTTTCGCGTCGAAGATATCGTCCTGTCATCCAGGCATTTTTGTTCCGGTTTCCACGAGCATCGCAGGCGTTATCTTCGCAGGTCACGCACTGTTCAGCGCATGCCCTATCTCTTCGCAAACAATGCGGTGATTCTGCGGACACGAAAGACACGGGCGAGACAAATGATATTTGAAATAAGAAGCTTTCACGTCCCACGAAGAATACTTGGGTTTAGGCATGCGTCGGAATATCACGGACCACTGATTTAGGGGTCTTCAAAGTAGTTGATACTGCATTCCATTAGGGTATATTCGTTCAAGAGGGGAATAATGACAGTGACAGGAAAGCGTCATTGAAGCACACATAGGAAATAGGTTACGAGAAAAATGCACGCTCTTCAAGATATCCTTGATGCTCTTCTCCATGTGCAATCACACTCTTGTCGACTGATGTTCGCCAAATTGGAATTGCGATCTAAACCGTACCCAAAGCCGTTAACAATCGCCCTTGGACACAAGAAGACAATCAAATCGCTCACAGTTGCAATCATATCATAAACTCCATCAATGATCCAATTGTTTTTGGGGGTTGCTCCTCTTGTTGATGCACGGAAGAGGCTTGTGATGAAATCACCAGTAATATGTGTCTCTCCGTTCTGAACACCTACAAAAGCGCGAATTCAGTAAACCTGCTCTTAAATCCCGATAGTTAAAGAACAAGTTCCGCGTGCCAGGATAATGGGCTAATCCCGGTTTCCCCGCAAGGACTCCATGGTTTGACTCGAGCCCAGGCGCCCCAGGTAGAAGAACGTGCTACTGAACATTGTGATCACGGTGATCAATTATAAAAAGACTTACCCTTAAACAACGCCAGTGCAGCTTGGTCTGGGGTTAAACCGTCATCTGACTCTTCAATTTTCAGCGTAATTTTGGGTTTCGCTTTATTCTCTACTTCGTATCCTGGAGTGAACATTGTTGGCGGGAAGAAAATATGGATGTCAATGCCATATAGGAGCATCTCCGAGCGGAGGGTATCAGCTAATCCTTTGATACAAATATGTCAACATTCATATCGTGAACCTGGAGTATGAAGTCATTTACCCCGTAGAGCGTGCTTTGCAGGCGAATATGATGAATATCCAATGAAGGACATGTAACCTAAGGTTGAAGACACGAAAGTGATTTTGCCTTTCCTCCTTTGCTTGACCATCATCTTTGAGACTGCCTTGACTTCATGTCAGAATAGGCACGCGACTGAAGCACATCGCACTTACCCAAGCAGTCCAAGCTTGTATCCAATACCCATTGGTCATGCCTTTTGTCAAATCTTCCGCCGTCGCCTCTACAAAGAATCCCGGTCGTGCAGCTCCTGCACAAGTAAATGTCGCGTCGGGTGCGTCGCCATTGTATAGTGCACAAGCTGCTTCCAGAGCTGCTGATGAAGCTTCGGCCGTATCAAGGGCGAAAGAGTACGCATTGATTTTTTGATTTGGCGACCGTCTCTCAGCCTAAATGTAACCAATTTGAGTGCACGCGTATGGTTTTGCTCAGAAACATGACACATACCTCAAGCTCCTTTAGCGCTTCATCCAACTTCGTCTGGTCTCTTGCAACAATCGACACGTTCGCCCCGCTTCGCGCAAGGATTTTCGCGAGTGACAAACCCAGACCCGAGCTTCCTCCCGTTACATAACAGTGCTGTCAAAATCACCATAAATACGCGAAACGAAAAATGGGGGCTGAGAAGACTCACCAAGCCGTCGGGATTCCATTTTCTCGAGAAAAGGCCGAACATGACGAACAACAAGCTAATGATAGATTACCAGATGTAAAGGCAGTAAGTGTCCAATAAATGCAACCGCTAAAGTGGAGAGAGACGCGAAGGGTGAAATGACGACATACGCGTTGATGCCATGTGTCCTGTTTTCCCACCAGGCTCTCTTGAATGCCTCGTGCTTTTCGAAAGATGTTGCTCCTGTCACTTTCCTGAGACTACTTGACCCTCGCGACGCACATGGAACGCAAGAGGCAATCGTTCAGTGACGCTTCATGATCTGACATCACAATGGCGAACCCTTTTTCACCAGATTTCTTGCGGATATCCACAATGACCCGAAACGGAGGACAATTCAGACCCGACATTCCACAGAAGCCCAAAAAATGACACGAACTCTGATCGCTGCTTGTAAGACATGTCTTAATGATGATTCCTTCTCGAGGGCTGCCGCTATTTTCACCAGAACGGCAACATCTTTACTGGCCCCACGAATTGCCGAAGTTTTTCTCGTTGATTGTGCTTGTCGTGGAGCAACGCTTCTTTCAGTAGTAACACAGTCGGCATCGACGACAGAGACGAATTGTTGGAATAATAAGCCCCAATTATTCCGGAGAAGAAATCCGAATACACGACTACTCGGCTGTTAAACTTTACAAAAGGCTCCGTCACTTGCCTTCTCGCTTATTCAACGTTGACTTTTCCGTCACTTGTGCGCGTTGTTCGACGCGTCCTGTCCTTCCAGCAGATTCCCTCTCGGAAGAACTAGTCAAGATGAAACACTCATCTTTGAGGTTGAGGAGGGTTCACTTCCTGATCCACTATTTCTTCCAAAAAGTATAAAAGCATGCCTCGCGTTCCCTCAAATCTCATCGTCATCGATCCCACAAAAGTTTCGCAACATGAAGCTTCTCTCTCTCGTCAGCCTCGCGGTCCTCTCCCAGACCGTCTCTGCTCACTACATCTGGAACACTCTCATTGCGGGTGACACAACCTCCAGCGCTGCGGTTCGCATGCCCCAGAGCAACTCTCCTGTTACTGATGTGACCTCCGACGACATACGCTGCAATGTCAACCCCAGTCCCGCCACTGAGACCGTTGACGTTGCAGCTGGAAGCACCATCGGCTTCAAGCTCGACAACACACTCTACCACCAAGGCCCTGCTGCCATCTACCTCGGCTCTGCTCCTAGCGATGTTTCCAGCTGGGACGGCTCTGGTACTAACTGGTTCAAGGTTCGTCTCAATCAATGGAATCTATTCCGTCAAGTTTTGAACCTGACCCACGCGATGTATAGATTGCGGAGTGGGGTGCTGAATTCGACCCCTTCAGTTTTACCGACTACAACCTCAGTGAATTGACCGCCACAATCCCCGCAGCCACTCCTTCTGGCCAATACCTCGCCCGTATTGAGCAGACTGGTCTCCACGTTACTGGTGCACCTCAGTGGTACATCTCCTGCGCCCAGATCAACGTCACCGGCGGTGGATCTGGCAGCCCAACCAAGGTCTCCATCCCTGGATACGTCTCTCCTGATGGTTAGTCCTGTTTTTTTTTCCCCGTTCTGTCGAAGAGTATAGACATTTACGAATTCATTGTAGATCCCGGATTGACCGTCAACATCTATGACCCCGTTCCCACTGCTTACACCGTCCCCGGACCCAGCCCCTGGACCGGTTGAACGATGCAGCTCTTTTGACTTCCGTGATAGTGAACTGTATCATTATTCGATGTACTATGACGAAATCAATACCAAACATGTTTATATATTATTGACTATTCTTCATGGAAAATCTAAAAGCTTGTAGAGATTCATAAGGTATAAGCCTCTCAAGTCGGACCATTACATAGAAACCAAGGCTTTTGCGCCCTCCATTCCACTTCTAAGCGACGCAACAACCTCTAACCGAGTCATCCTCCTCTGCTCAACGACCCCCGACAATGCATGTTCCCACCACCTCTCGCCCTCCGGCACATTACGCCAACCACCAGCAAGTAATTCCCTCAGCTTCTTCGTACTCCCACCAAGAGGAACAGACATAACCGCCTTAGCCTTTGGCCAATGCGGAGGAGGATTTGTCTTCGAATACTCCGCAAGGGATGAGCCAATTTCGGATGGAGGAGTGCTGAACCCGTTAGTTGCAAGAGCTACGACGGGAGGGACAGTAATGCGACCAATTTTGAAGCAGACTTCTGATACGGCGATAGTATGGAGAGTAACGCCATCGGGTTCTTCTGTATATACTAGGCTTGCAGCAGCAGTTTTCAGCGCAGCGGTGGTGTCTTGTGTGGCGGTATCAGAAGGCGTGGAGGCGTAGGGAGTGTTGATGCTCGATATAGCGTCTGCTTGAGTGCGAAGGGAAGCGTGAAGGATATTCTGAACACCTTGGTCTGGAGTGTTGCTTTGCTGACCGTTCGTTTCTGGCGTCTGCTTCTTCGATTTCTTCCCTTTGGGTTTGCTGACGAATCTGTGAACGATGAACAACTTTCGATTGACTATGAGAGGCGCAGTAAGAAGCCACGGGTTGGACGTACCCATTTCTGATCCCAAGAGGCGATTGATTGACGAATCTGTGAACGATGAACAACTTTCGATTGACTATGAGAGGCGCACTATACGGTAAGAAGCCACGGGTTGGACGTACCCATTTCTGATCCCAAGAGGCAATTGACGACCTGACCTCGTACTCCTGCATCACAGGTATTTCTCGCAGGTAGATGAAATGGGTTCCTGGAAACGGTTTAATAATACTGAGTTAGGAGGCCGGTTATCGACAAACCTCCAAGAGCAAGCCAGCCACCAGCACGGAAGAACATAATGAACATGTCAAGTGCCATGTAAAACCGAGCGCTATCCAGCGTCTAAAACGCATGAGCAAAACAAACTCTAGCGCGACTCGCAAAATAACACACTTTGGCATAACTGGAGTTGCTTAGATGACCGTTGAAGTCACTGTCATCGAGCGCTGTCAGGCGATATCGGCCTCTGCAGGAATAGATGAGGAGCAAAAGACTTACTTGCTCTCGCTTTGTACACAGCGACTTTGTCAAACGGGACCTCCCCGATGGGTATAGCAGAGTCCAACCATTCATCAATCTTCTTGTCTCGAGTCTTTTTCGAATCAAATAGAGTACGCAACAACAAGAAGTAATATTCTCCCCGAATTATGAAAACAGGGCGAAAAACACGATCTAGTATTCGTCCACAAACCCAAATCAGCCAAAAACATTGTCATAAGCCCGAACAATGTTGAAACTCACAGTGCCACATCAAAGGCCATGACTTCGCGTTCAGCAGAAACAGTAATACAACCAGCCATTTAGCCGCTGCTGGAAGTCTTCGCAGGACCGCTTTAACCGCGTTGAAGACGGCAGGCTTGCTCGCCACAAGTTCGCCTAGAGCCCTCTCTTGCAGTGACATTTTCGTTGGGGTGATACCGGTGCCGGCTCAGCGAGGATGAGCGTTCGGCAATATATATAGGCTACTTAAGAAAGGAAACATTCACATGATGGACGCGTTTTGGGGATCAATCAGCCTCTCGGCATTGTGATGATTGATGATTCATGCTTTCGGTAAATCTTATCAGATAAAGGACAATATCGTAAAGCTTTGATTTTGAGGTTATAGCTCCTCTCGTCTGGCATTGAGTCCGAATACCTCTAGTTACTGAGCACAAGATCCGATAAACAATGCTCATCTAAGTAGTAGTCATTATGAATTGTGACTTGATATGTACATCACCATGTACAGGATGTTCATACAGGCAAGATGTGGTATGATATGTTGATATGTGCGCGCAATTCGTCTACACATCACATTTGTATAGAGTAACGATGCGCGGAGAGTCGTGGATTCTGATTAAAGATTGGACGGAACCGACGGTGTGAATTTAGGTTTCATTCAAGTTCAGTTCAAACGTTCCAGGATACCGCTCATATAGAGCCCACTGGTCAGCTCGTCTCCTTCTGATCACTCATTCAGACTATACTCGTCCCCCCACCTTCCCACACACGACATAGTCAGCTCAACGTCGCTGGCTAGACTCACAACGATGTTGCCATCGACATTCGCCAGCCATTGTGGCTATCTCTAACAATCATCGTCTGGTGTACGGAAAAACTGGTACAAGAAAGTATGATCAAGCGTGTTGCTGGTGTTCTATAAACAACCTCCCCTGAGAGTATCATAGTACAACGCCCAAAAAAATCGAAATAAATAAACCACTTCGGGAATTAAAGAAAGACCCTGCCTCTAACTCTATGCAAACACACAGCAATTTGTGGGAACAATTCATCACTGTTCCCGTTTGGGTTCAATTTCGTGACGATTGAATTCTAAATGTAAGGTGGTCCAAGAACTAAGAATAACGACACATATAGTCAGTCAGGATATTTATGGGGTAGACAAAATGGGTGAATGAGATACGCACCCTGCCTGAAGACGCCAAGTGTGAATTCAACAACTAGGAGAAGTACACCACCTCCTGGGGCAAGTCGAAGGACCTTGGGCACGAAGCCCTTGTAGAGTGCAGCAACTCCCTCTTCACGCATTATCGTGGCGAGCGCGGGATATGTCCAGTTATACTTGGGCACGACGCCTGGAATGCGTTCAGCACCTTGTATACGAGACTTCACGACCTGTCGTAATCATTCAGTGCGCCAAATTCACGCATTATATGAGGGAGATCCTTTACATCGAAGCTGTAAAACAACTCAGCCTAAGTCAGAAACCGCAGTGACGGTACGACATACGGGGTGTTCAAGAGGGTTCCGCAGAAACCACCAATACTTCCAGAGATGAAATTGTTTAGAAGTTGTTCTTGCGCGGTCTACAACAAATTTTAGATGCATTCGACATCAATACTGACGTCACTAATGGAACGGGAACGTACGTCTGCCTTTGGAAGGTACTTCTTGACAGTGAAAATAGTACCAAAATAACCGCCGTTCCAGTAGAGGTGACTTTGTAACCAAGGATCAATACCTCAACCGGACCAATCATATACAATGTATACACGCACCGCCAAAACGTGGACTCCATACCAGCGTAGAGACCCAGAAGGCCCTCCTTGCGCACAATCTGCTTCACTACGTCCATAGGGCCAGCATACGTACTTGACTTGTCCTGAAGTCTTTGAAACATATGAGCATGTCGACAAAGTGGCAGTAGAAATCGGAGCTTACTTGATTTTGACAAGTTCGAATGGCACCACTACGAAACTTTCCTGTTTTTAGATTAGAGCAGCTACACAAGCAATCGTAGTGAAGCAACACACCGTAGCACCCGCACTACAACCAGTGATAATTGACAAGCTCTGGGTCATCTTTGACTCGCCCGACCATTGCAGGTATCGCTTGCCCCAGAAATCATTGGCGGCACTACGCCCGGGTAAGGTTCCGAATTTCCAAGGACAACTTCGGCCGTACGTACAATTTGACAGCACGCTTTGGAGCCTCCAGCAAGAGCGGGGGAACAAGGCCTGAACAATTTCAATTTATCAGGGGACGCAGACGGGGTTATTTGTGGTGAATCGAGCATTACCCCGATAAAGCCGACCAACACTGCAAGGGCAAATTTGAGTCAGGGATAAGGAGAGAGACATCGGAGATCGCACCCTTCCTCCTTCACGATAGAAGAGAATGTCCCGGCCAAGCCCTTAGACTTGCCAGTATCCAGCTGTATACGAGTTTTGACCTGATAGTGATATGCGTTCGTGTGACCATCTGAACAGGAAGAACTCGGGGAGAATACATACGACATCTAGAAGAACAGATAAGAAATTGAGTGAAGAAATAGGCTGGCAAGAACATACCGAGTGGATAGAAAGTCAAAATTTCCGAAATTCCAGCAATAGCACCAGCCGCAAAGTTGGCAATGAAAGGGAGAGCTAAACTTGGGTTCAGTCATCATTGAACGATGTTAAAGCCAAAGTATCACGTACGTTTGGGCTTATGCTCTGTCTTTTGTTCTGCTGCCATTTCAACCAAGTGCTGGGTATTGGGGAGAGGTAAATGTATGATTTCAAGTTGTGCGAGGAAGCAGGAATCGGCAAGCTGGTTTAGATCCTTGTTCCGACGCGGATTTATCGGTTGTCACGTGGTGACGCGATCGGTGGTGCGTGACCAGAACTTTGGTGACAGCGGGGCGTGTCAACGTCGATTGGGATGCACGATGGTCTACATCCACTCCTGGCAGGAGTTCCAGGATGCGGCGGAGGCCCTCTATGTAAAATCTCCTAACAAGGTGAGCGGTTTCTGCTGAACAATGCTTATGGCTCTGACCATTCGCTTTTTAGGCTCGCTATGTTGTAAAATGGAAGTCGGCTGAGGGAAAACTCGTTCTAAAAATCACAGATGATACCACAGTGCGCTTTTAAATTATTGCCTCATGAATCGTGCTCATGTAACTCGTTCCAGTGTATCAAATTCAAAACTTTCTCTTCGATCTTCCTCAATCGATTTGAGACATTAAACCTCTGCCTGATTCAAAAAATGCAAAATCGGCGGAAAGAAGAACAACCGAAGTCAACAGCCGAGCAACCTGCGCCCGCTGTTGAATCTGCCACCGAACCAGCAGCATCTGCTGCTAACATCCAATCTGCCCCAACAGCTTCTGGCGTGACCAAGAAGAAAAAACCCAAGAAGAAGAAATAGATCAGGTGGATCGATCACCTTGCCATAACACTCTCTTCTTTTTCGTTGTAATGATCATGGTGAGCCGGTGACTTCCTTGTGGTTTATAGATCCGTATGTCCTGACCGAAGTACGTTTCCCCTAGTTTGTATCTACTAGTATTCCTTGTAACTGCATTTCAATCCAATCCTTCAATACATGCCGGAGTTACTGGCGTATTCACGAAAATTCCAGAACGCAGAGCACAATGACTTCAAGGCCTCATCTTCTGAGCAAGATCCATTATGCCAGGATACTGCTCCTCTTCAACCTCATATTCAGCTTTCGCCTCCTGACGATAGTCGCCCTCTTCCTCCTCGCCTCCGTCTGAGGTTTCGTCGCGTTCGGGTCTTCTATGTGCAGTTGTTCCATCGCGGCAACCACCTCTTTGAGGCCCATGCGCGTAGATACGAAACGCTTGTCGTTCCCTCCACGACGCCGCCTGATTGCTTTGACATCGGACCCAAGCACCGGTAGAGAATGCGTCGCACATTCCTCATCAGGTCGCTTTGAAGGCGAATATTTCTTCCTGGGCAAAGGCTGTTGTCGACCTGCTAGAATCTCGCTAAATCGCTTGCTAATCTTGAGACCAGGGGGCACTTCCTTCGGACCTCGATCGTTCCTCCCTTGGTCACCATCCGAGGTGAGGTTCGACGTAGGAGAGGCCATCCCGACAGTCACTTCCGATTCTTCCCTTGTCCCCTGCAAGTTGAGCCACCGCCACTGTCGATTTAACCTACTCCGAAGAAAGGCGATCCTAGAAGGACAAAACGAGCTCCTGATTCTCTTTAGATCGGCCGCGAGCCTCTTTCGTGCCTGGTCTGCTAACGCTGTTTGAGATCCGGGTAAGGGTTGGGTCTGTCGAGGGTCATTCATAGAAGTAGGTTCAGGAGAGTTGGAGATTTGGTGCTTTGTTCGGAGAGGGTTGACGTGGATCTGGTTTTGGCCTTCATATGCTTCGAAACGTGTTATGCAAAACTTGTAACGACGTGGCGAGATGGTTGCGGTCATTTCTAGATTGATTCTGGAGAGCTCAGTGAATTTGACTCGAGTATATGCGGATTGATCTCCGTATTTCTTGCTGAGCGAGAGACTATTAGTGGTGTAAGATGTGCACCGAGAAAGGCGGTATAGAGAGTGTTTCTGGATTTGGATTTCCCCGCGCCTCACTGAATCGTAGTGGATTGTTTGCGACAGGAATTATTTCGTGTGATAATAGATCAAATAGACCCAATCAAATACGTACTTAGCGCTTAGTACTTGCGTACGCCCTACAGCACTTTTGGCCCCACCTGAAGATTTATCTGTACCCTAGAAGTTATGGCTCCCAATCTTGATTTTACGCAATGGATGGATACACACAACGTTCAACAGAGTTTGATCTAATGCACCGCGGCCCGAAGAGAGAGGAATAGATACATTTTTGTTTTCAGGACTAATCATGGCTACTTAGCTACTCTAAACATCACTACTTTGGTTCATTCGTAATTGTTCCTACGCCTTGGTCAGATAAAGTGTCAAACCAGGGAGAGAGAACATCATACTGCCGATTTGAAACCCCGTTCCCGTTCCGACGCCCCATTGTTATGTCAGAAGTCCATGTCAAAGCCCCGGTCACGCTGTCAGTGCAAGTCAGAAACCTTCTCGGGCCTCCAATTTTTATAAGTGACACTTGCCTCAGTGCCCTAGAAAGACCAAAAACATTAGAGGATCCTGATTGGGTATAGAATAAAAGACATACAATGTGACTAGATCCAGATGCGAACTCAAGATTTGATAAATGGAGGCTATTTGGTAGTCTGTTAATTGCAGACCTGATTGATTGTCTACTGTTCAAGGTGGCTAAAAGACTGTTGACATAAACTATAATTCTTCGAGTTGAACGGATTCAAATATTCAAGAACCATGAGAAGCATACGTTTACCGACTGTGAAATCAATTGCAAGATACCAAAGGGAATGTGGTGAGGCTGAGAACTGAAGATAGATAATCCGTCAGTTACGGGCGTAAGACGTGTCAGGAGAGCCAGCTTACAGCTATCACTTCTCCCACAGCAACAATGCTGAAGGAAGGAAATCGGTGAGGGTGACGAAGGCTTTGGTCATTTGATTACACGTACGACGTGAGCAGACAGCGATCGATGGCGTAGACAATGAGCTTAGAGACAAGATTATCTGTACTGAGGACAAGTTAGGGCACCGAAAGGTGTAAAGAGAAGGAAGGTCTCACTTTCCGAAGCCAGTCTTACTTCCGTGAAGGAGCCAGCACAATGCTCCAGCAATAGAGATATCGGCAAGAATATCGGAAAGAACGGAGGTGATTGCGAACGGTGTAGCAGCGATCAGCTACAAAGTATTGACTGGGGTTTGCAAGGGAGGATGTAGTAAGCTGTAGACCCACGGTTAACTCGGATAGCGTTGAGAGCTCTGTCTTGATGAGTCTGGATAAGTTTATTTCAGCTTCATCCGAGTGAGAAGAGTGCTATATGCTCACAGGGAAATAATCATCTCTGTGATAAGATAGTAAGTGTGGCTTGTTGACTGAATGGGGCCTGAGCTCACCCAGCCCAAAAGCAAGGTGCGCAATAGCACAAAGACTCTAAAATGGGTAGGGGCATTAGCTGATCCTGCAGCAATCCACCACCAAGAATTAATTTACGATAATGGAACTGACAATCCATTTCGATTTCGGTCTGCATACTAAAAGAGCGTCAATCGTGTTTTCAAGGTTCCCGCTCATGGATCCTTACGCTCAAATATTTTCTTCGTGAAAAAGCTAGTTTGTAATCAGAAGTCTGATAACCCTTCCTAACCCAACGTACCATTGTACGATGAATGCAATGACGATCTGTTGAAAGTCAGTGGGCCATCAATCACCAAAAACCGAGGTAGCCGCTCACATTTAATCCAACCGAAATCTGAGAAGTACTGAATGGTCAGTATTATGCGGGTTTCATCCATTCAGGTAACAACTCACAAAGAGTGGCCTATCCAAGTGCGTTAGGACTGTCACCATTCAGTTTAAAAGTCTAGAGTACTTACCAGTGACCGACATCAAGTGCAGGAGTATTATTATAATTGATGACCTGTTGAACCCCATCAAGCCGTACATACCACCAAACCCATCACTGGAAGAATGGACATACAACATAATAGTAAATGCAGTAAGATACTGTTGTCTGATCAGTCCGGTAGCCCCTATCTGAGAAATCAGCTTCATCACATACCGATTGCCGTATGGAGAGTGTCGAGCGCCCTAGATTCAGAGAATGAGAATTAGTCCAGCGCTCGGGAAGCTCTGAGTCAGATTATCATAATCGTCACCAGAGCAGAGATACCTGTAGCAATTGAGATCTATCATTGAAACACTCAAGCAGTGGCCTGAGTCCACGCACTAGTGCCTTGAGCCGGAATCTATCTTCTGGATAGTAGAAATAGTAAAAATATGTCTGAATAAGGGTATGAGATGATATACGCCAAAGTCAACAGAGACACGTACTTGCAGAGTTGTGAGCCCATATAACCTTTGGATTGACATTGAATACAGGCTATGGGGAAAGAATAACTGCCTTCGTACATCGCGGAGATGATCACCCCAATGTACCCTGCGCCTGTGACATCCGCAGTCAATGTCAAATCCATCCAATTAAAAGATTCAAAAACATACCATATGTGTTAGTGATAGCTACTCGAGGAACAGGTGAGTCCATATTCTACAGTCGAAGGGATAGTGGGGAAGGTAAACGAGAGACTTCGGGCCCACGCTACCAAAAACTCTGTTCTTGTACTCAATTGAGACTAGAGGTTTCATGAATAACTCTAGAGACGTTTGATGGATAGTTGGGAAACCATAAGATCACACTACTAAGCAGCCGAATCCTATGTACAAATTTGTCAGTCCTGAGAATTCCTTCATGCCCCTGACAGTGGACCGAAGTCAACCGACGCGACACTGATGTCGACAATAGAATCCAATGATCAAGCATGCTTGCCGCAAGAAATGATCGCATGAGATAGAAGGTTCCTCAGGCTTCATAGCTCATGAGAACGACGATCCCCAACAGCGTTGAAAATCAGTTTCAAATGTGCACCCGGCTATCCAACTGATTCGAAGGGGGAGAACTGTTGATACACGCCTTTTTTTTTTTTTTTTTTTTTT
>KQ962412.1:114363-131550 GCA_001563735.1 Leucoagaricus sp. SymC.cos | reverse complement strand
GCGCCTCTGTCGGTTGGAAAGTTGCGGAGCCGAGCGCAGAAAAATCAAGCCCAATAAATGATGTACATAATGGAGTGGCTGCGGACATAAAATCTGGTGCGATGGGGGCATGGAGAAGGAATTTCGGAAAATCATTGGAAAACGTAGTTTTTAGTGTTTGGTTGACTTTGCTAAGAAGTCCACATCTGAGAGCCTCCAGAAGCTTCCGCAAAGCAATCAACGGCACAGAGAGGGGCTACGAGCTGCTCCAAACCCATCAGATGACGGAATATCCCCTCATCTAAAGGAAATTGACTGAGTAGGATGAAAGGAAGAAACGGAGATTCGTCTGGAAATCTTCGTACTCTTTAGTGACGATATCAATGACGCGCAAAAATACATGAAAGGCCTGTGGAGCTGGTGCAATGTGAACTTGATCAGGACCTGCGTCAGTAGACCATTTCGTTAGCCACAAGAGCAACGCCGTCCGTCGGAGAAGTCCAAGAAATTCACTCAACCTCTGAACAAAGCTCATTCTCATATCCGACGAGTCCACAAATAATCTGACAATTGGCATCCACGCATTGTCTGTCCATCAAGGAGTCCAGGAGCATCAATTTCATCTGAAAACGGAACTTTAGGACAATTGCTTTCAACAATCTTGAGCTTGTTCGAAACCAGAGTTCAAAGGACCAAGGATTTGTGTCATTTGGATCATACAGCTAGAACAACATGATTGAGTACGTCATCTTGAGTGACACCGACAGGATCAGGTGAAGCTGAGGGAGTGCTGAGGGAGTACTCGAGGTGGTCGACAGCTGCAGCGTGCTCGCGAGCTGAGCTCAAGGTGGCCCGGGAAAATCCACGTGTAGAAGCTATTTTTAGACAGTCCGTGAATTCATACCACATCCAAGACTCTGCTCGTTCAGTAAGCGGCGATTAAGGAGCTTGGTCTTACAGAGGTCGTAGAATTACACTCTCGATGGAGGCCGAGGCTATCTCCTTCAACCCATCAACACTGTACTACATACCCCAAATCAGAGGTCCGTTTTTTTCTTCCACGAATCCCTGACGGCACGAGCTTCTCGAAATTCGAATCCTTATGAGATGCGCGCTAATGCTACTTACCTCTAGGCTCTAGGCCGTCATGATATTCTCTTACCTGACGAACCTCTTCTTGAACCTTGTTCTCTCCAGCTCCGCCCCACTCGACCCAAGTCCAACAGGCGCATGCCTCACGTCTTCGAGAACATTAGGAGCTCTTGTGGACTGTTTTGAAGAGTATATAGTCCTCAAGGACTTTTACGACCAATACACCTACCTCGAAGCCCAACCAACCGAGGCACAACGAAAAGATTGGTCCACAGCCGTATCCACTCTTCTCCATACCAACAACAACTGCAGTTCCGCAATCGTTCCTCCGACTCTTCAAGACATTTACACTGCGACTTCGTTCACGGATGCCGACAGTGGCCAGTCGTTTTGTGTTCTTTATGAGCACACAATCAATACGTGCAGCAAGTTTTTCGAAAAGGGATGGGGATACATGATCGTACCTGCTTCACAGGACGCAGTGTCTCGTCATATCCACATAGCAGGACCACACCCTTTGTTCGATGGAGAGACCAGCGCCGAAGCTGCTCAACTCTTTCAAGAAACTGGAGCGAAGAGTCTTCTTGTACCTGGTCGTATTAGGACCTCGTACAGAGCTCCTTCGACGTGTGTTATGGGAACCACGACTACGGTTTACTACATGACCGACCCTGCACATAACGATGTACGTCAACCACGTCTTCGTCCTTGACCGAGTTGTTGATGTTGTCTGCTTTTTTTTTACTAGCTTGAACCTTTCTTTGACGCGAACGTTGCGATATGGGAGTGGCAAACCCAGCACGGTGGTTGTCCTTCTGAATCGTGTGCATTCATCCAGCTCCACGGAAAGGCAGAGACGTCATGCGTCAGCGACACCATATTCCTCTCAACCGGGCTCGGTAGTAAGTGCTCGCCGTCTTCTTAGCGGACCCCCCTTGTTGATTTCAAGAATTTACTAGCCAATAACAGTTGGTACACAGACGGCGCCGATCGTCCAATCAAACGTCTCAAGGAACAACTCTCCCTCTCATTCAACCCCGAGCCAAACACGACTCCTCTCGCAATTTCCCTCCCATCCGATAGCCACTGCATACTGACTGCTACCAAAAACGTTGTCGGAAGATACCTCAATAACCTCCCACCTCCAGCTTCGCACAACGTTTGTACACACGTCGCAGACGCTGGATCAACTAAAGGCGTGTTCATACACGCTGAGCAATCAGGATTAGCGAGAAGCGAAGCTTCACGGGCGGCTTGGATTTCGGCGTTGAAGAATACTTTCGCGGAGGTTAATGCCCAGTAGTTGAAAGCGAACTATATCGCCGGTCATCATAGCCCAGATTTAAGTACAAAAACAATAAACAAGACATGTTATAAAGATGTCAACAAAACCTCGAAAGCATGAAACGGAAAATCAGTATCCCAGAATAAAAGGGTAGTGATAGGTTAAAATCTAAGATTGTGCAGTTGCAGCGAGCCCTTCAGCTTTCGCCCTCGCTGTAGCCTCCAGCTCTGTGAAAGAGCCACTCTTCAAGCACATATTCCTGAAGATACCATCCTCCTTTTGTATAAGTTCATATGGAGTGCCGATTTCCGCAACCTAATGACAAAGTAACAGGATAAGCGAATGCAGGGATCTGTATGTGGAACAACAACGAACCTGTCCCTTATCCAGAACAACGAGTCTGTCATAGTCAATGACAGTCTTCAGACGATGGGCAACTAATTGATTTGTCAGTCCCTTGACCTCCACAATGCACACGAACACAACGCACCAGTGAGCAGCAGACTATCAGTAAACTCCTCTCTAATAGTCTGCTGAATCTTCGCATCAGTAGCAAAATCAATGCTACTAGTAGCCTCATCCAAAACAATAATGGAACTGCGCCTCAACAAAGCACGAGCCATAGCAATCAACTGCCTTTGCCCTTGAGAAAAGTTGGTACCGCCAGCAGACACCTGAGTGTCCAATGTGATCTTGGTCTTTCCGCTATCCACTTCTGTTGGAGTACTGGTGGAGGTAATGATAGAACTTGCGTTGTCAGTGTCGCTAGTAGAAGGTGTGATGGAGACGTTGTGAACGGATGGAGTACGAGAGCCTGTTGGACTTGTGAAGGCAGATCGGTCTCGAGAAACGGACCCGGGTGATTTGCCGATCATTTGAACGCGTTCAAGAACTTCGAGGCATTCAGCATCGGTATGGTCATCTGAAGTATAGTTATGAGGAGGTCGCTGTAAGGAGTAGTGGACGAGGCTTACTGAAGGGATCAAGATTATCACGAAGCGTTCCAGAGAAAAGGGTAGCGTCCTATAGAGTTGAACAAGCTTCAGTCACGAACTTGTACTGATAGGATATCCAGCATACTTGCGGAATGAACGTCTGGAAGCAGAATAAGGTCAGTCAATCTCGTAAAGAAATACATCAATCAGACTCACAAGCCTCGAGCGCAGATCCTGGATGCCGATGGTAGAAATATCAATCCCATCAATGACAATCTTTCCTTCCGCAGGATCGACCTACGATAATAATCAACTCATACCTTCACACACGGAGAGAGAAACGACGAACAAAGCGTAGAATGCTCATTGCAAGCGTTGACTTGCCACTTCCTGTTCGACCCAGCAAACCAACACGCTCTCCCGACTTCAGAGTGAATGACACGTCATGAAGCACGGCTGGTAGCTCAGGAGCATATTTGATCGTGAGATTTTCAACTGAGATCAGAGAGGCGTTGTTACTGCTTGAAGGCCAGTATGCAGGGACCCTGTTCGACTCGATGATGGCTGGTGGCTCCTGAGGTAGCTCGAGGCTGTACGCAGCGATGAGAAATAGCCCTTTCAAGTGAAGTGCGCAACGTACTATTCCACAACACGCTCGACGGAACTGTGTATCAGGTCAGAAATGCTCGAGTCAAAGAAAACAGAGATACATACTTGAGATCCAGCTCAAGAGCCGTCCAGAATCGGCAAGCCCAATAAACTGATGATTGTTAATCACGGGCCGACGCGAGAGCAGACTCAAGAGCTCACCTGACATCGTGAAAGCCATAGAACTCGTGATACACACACCAGCCAAACCAGCACCGCCCGTCAATGTAGCAATTGAGAATAGGGTCGTCACGAGGACAGCCAGTCCACCAAGAGTATCAAAGTTCAAGAGCAACCAACGATTCGTCATCCAGAAGGTATACCACATCTATCAACACGCGTGAGTGGTTAATCATCATCAGCAAGAAAAGCTCACACCTTAGTCGTGACATCAATCTTCTTATGCAAATTGTTCAAAAACCTAACCTCTGCAGAAAATGCTCGGACAGTAACAATTCCCTCTAAAAGTTCACCGAAATCGGAAAAGATGGGCGATCGAGAGTTTGACTCCATGCGGCGCAGATCACGGCCTGTATTCAGGTATCCGATAGCGAGTTGATAATATCCAAGCCCAATGAAGAATGCGGGAATGAGGAAACCCGGGAAGACGATGCTGAAAATGCCATTGGATAAGGGATGCACACAAGGATACTGAGGAGACTTACGCGACTGTGAGGATGGCGGCAAAGAAACTGGCTAATGAAGAATTGACAGCTTGGAGGGAACCAGCCAATGAAGAGTCAATGGTTTCGATGTCCTAGACAAAGGCATCAATACAACCGGCTATCGAACCAAGCAGAGCACCATGCCTTGCCAAAGCGGTTGAGCATCCGTCCTTGGGGTGTTGTATCATGGAACCTGAACGTGGCCCGCACAACATTCACAAGGAGTTTCCTTCAGATTTACGTGAGCTATACATCAAGACTGTCAACGATAAAAACTTACTTGAACAGGATCCTAGAAGCCCTAAGTGCACCAGTGTACTGTGCAGCAACGGACAAAACATTTGTTAACGCAGTTCCAAGACCGATTGCGGCGTATATGCCAATGTAGAAGTATGGGTGAGTCATAGCATCCGGCCATTGAATGTCTAAGCTTCCTATGGTGAAAGTTCGTGGTAACATTTGGTAGTGATGTTGATGATGAGATGCGGGGTATCCATCCATTGGAATTTCTTGCTCGATAGCTCCAAATGATCGGAACGCGTAATGAGGGGGTATTTGACCATCGGGCTCTCCATATGCCTCTCCCCAGATCTTGAAACTCATGTGAACGGAGATCCCATGACAGCCGGTCAGAAAAAGCGTACCTTGACCCAGAACTTTTCACCGACACCCAACAGCTGTGTAACGACGATTAGAGCACCAAGAACGATCCAAGTCCAGTAGGACCTAGAAAAATAACCAGTGAACAAACAAGTCGCAGATAGATCACGAGAACGCTCACGATGCCTTCAAATAACTCTTGTAAATAGCCCACTTGACACTACCAGTTTCTCGATGTTCAGCTTTAACCAGCTTCCTTGGCTTCTTAGTCAAGGAAGCGTCTTTCTTAGCATCCGTGGCATCTGCCTCGTCACTCTTGACCGCCTCTTCACCCTCAACAGTTCCTTCAGTGGCAATAACAGTCTCTTCTTTCTTGGCTTCGGCCTCGACATCGTGTTTGATGTTGTCCAGGACACTTCGAGCGCGAAGGTCTTTGATTGTGCCATGTGTATCGATTCGACCATCGAGCATGCGAACGAGGTAGTATGCACCTGGAAGAACAAGTTCAACGTGATGCGTGACAAGAATCTATGAATGGATCAGGAAGAGTCGCGTTGAGCGATTTAAGAATAAGGCATACCACAGTACGATTGGCAAGCAGGGGTCCTTGGAGCAGATGCTCATACAAGAATCGTGAGGTGTGACTATCCTACAATCGCTAATTAGAGAGCATCACTCAAACAAATCAGCTGAGACGTACAACAGCACTGAGTGGGTCATCCAATAGCACATATTTCGTCCTCGCATACACAGCCCGAGCAAGGGCAACTCTGGCCTTCTGTCCACCAGACAAACTGACACCCCTGCTCAAAAGGTCATCAATAAATAGCGACAACAGTTCTCGAGAAAAACCCGCCTAGCACCAATCTCAGTCTGATCGCCATCCTCAAGCATTTCCAAATCCGGTCTGAGAGCACAAGCCTCAATAACTGCCTCATACCTCTCCTCATCAAGTGGGTACCCAAACAAAATATTGTCCTTGATCGACTGGTGCCTCAACCACGGAGATTGAGCAGCATACGATATCGAGTGCATGAATCCGTTTTCGTCAATTTGAGATGGTTCCTTACGCATGATGATGCGACCGGAGACAGTGGTCATTTCTCCCAGGAGGGCCATCTAGGAACGGCACAGTCAGTCTGACAAACTGCTGGGGATCAGACACTAGACGTACCAGAAGAGCTGTTTTGCCAGACGCAGTAGAACCAGTAACAATAGTCAACTCTCCTTCGGGGAATCGGATATTCAAATCCTTTAGTTCGAACCTCCGATCCTCATCATCTGGTGCCGTGAAATCAATAGCAATGGAGCTGACATCACCCGTTTCGCTCGCAATGGTCGAGGCCGTATCCTCCATGACAGTACTTGATGATGAAGGTTCGCGTGCTTTGCCATTTGCTGCGCCACTAGCCGTGTCTTCACTCTTGTCTCTGTCGTCAGGGATTTTATTCCACCCGAATGATGCGTCGATGAAACCCAAGCCGTTTTCTTCCGCGCTGGTGCCAGTTGCAGGTGGAGAAGAGCGATCTTTCTTGAGGGCTGAGACTTGCTCGGAAACTTCGTCCTCATCTAGGTACACGGAGATCCGCTCAAGTGCTACACGGGACTGGAAAAGCATCATCATATACGCCGAACTTCAAGATAATGAGAGTTGCATACCTGGAGAATTTGGATGATGTATGTCGGAATGATGTTCAGAGGTAGTCTGAAATATACGTGAATATCCGGAGAACAAAAGGAATGGAGTGTTGACAAACCTTATCATACCAAAGAGTGCAATGGCCTACATTCTCATATGAGCAAGGTTGTCCGAAATGGTTCAAGCTGAAATGGCTTACAGTAAAGGCAGTGCTAACGTCCAGCACATGACCTTGTAAGACGTATACGAAGAACGACGTGATGGAGACCAGAATGGGAGCACACGACCACAAAAAGTAGAACATGACAGAGTTGAGTCGCGCTATGCCGAGCAACCGATCTCGTCAATACACAGTAGAAGGTACGGCATTCAAGGAAAACCACACCTTTCACCATCCACCTCAACTCGTTCTGACGGGCATCCATTGCACGATCAATCCAACGGTCCTCCCAAGCGAAGAATTTGATAAACTTGACCTG
The DNA here is from genome assembly GCA_001563735.1 of Leucoagaricus sp. SymC.cos. Taxonomy (NCBI): domain Eukaryota; kingdom Fungi; phylum Basidiomycota; class Agaricomycetes; order Agaricales; family Agaricaceae; genus Leucoagaricus; species Leucoagaricus sp. SymC.cos. Next base: position 124,228 of record KQ962412.1, on the reverse strand, counting down.
AACATGAGGCGCAGATTATCAATCCAACGGTCCTCCCAAGCGAAGAATTTGATAAACTTGACCTGAATATGAGGCGCAGATTAGAGATAGTCGTGGGCTGATAATTAACAAAACACGCACGGCTCCGATGAGCTCATTAAGAACGCCCATACGCTTATCCCTCGCAGCCAAAACACCCTTTTGAATTCGAACGCTACGTCTAGACAAGATATTGTTCAGGGGCCAACCAACCAGCAAAACAATGAAGCCTGCGAAAGCGCTCCAGCCGAGAAGTCTAGTCATTTGTGAGTGAAATTCAATTCGGGAGAACGAGAAAAGTAAAACGGACTTATAGAGCATGGTCCCTGCAATCGCAATTTCAAAAGGCGCTCCATACAAAAAGTAGAACCCGCTGACCATTTGGGATATCTGAGCCGTTATCAATTTTTCGTTAATAGGAGGAGAGTGAAATCTGCTACTTGCCCTGTTCGCATCCCCGGCCATGAGATTTACAATCTTTCCAACGTCGGCACCAGCCTTCGGATCATCTGCTTTGGCAGCTTGCTCCTTCTCCGCCTTCTTCTTGGCTTTGCTCTTCTCTGGATGCGAAATCCATTTCAGCCAACGCCGTGAACGACGATTTTAACAGCTTACTCTTTCGATGTCCATCCTCCCCAGTTTTCTCTTCGTCAGGCTTTTCAATCTTGTTTTTGTCAATGATTCCTGAGTAGTCCTTCCTCTTAAGAGCTTTTTCGTAGATCGCCGCCATGAGCTCGGAACGAATGCGAGTGGACGCTCGACGACCAAACCACAGGTGCTGAACGTCAGCTTGAGCCTTGAAAGGAAAGTTCAGTATGAGCTCCGTGAGTGCATCGGTCAGTTCACCTTAGCTAAAGTGCAAAAGAAAGCCAAAAAAGCGTAAACGTAGGCCTTGCTCCTGCTCGCACGAGATGTGGTTTCGTGACTGATCTCGTCGAGAATCTGCCTGAACTCTCATGTAAGTGTTGATCACCGATGGACAACGGGATGCGTACTTGAGGAAGAACGGGCCTGCGTAGTTAAATACCACACTGACAAGCGTGAAAGTGAAGTCGAGACTATTGAAGCAAGGAGTCAGTGCTTCTGTAATCAATGGTACAAAGCAATATGTCGCCATACATCAAGTCGAGAGAGTTAGCAGCCCAAATTCTCCGTAACAAGGTGGGGCGTCTATATAATCTTTGTAAATAGAGTGCCACAGGTGAAATGCTGACGTCACGAACTTGGTCTGGCTAAACTTGACGAAGATAGGGCGAGATTGCAAGGTCGGGCTGAGGTCCCAAACGTCCTCCTCGTTGAGAGTTGTAGATCGGCCCTAATAGCGAAACCCTTCGGTGATTCTGATTAAAAATAACAACATACACTCACCTTGCGAACCAAGGGGTACACCCAGTAGAATGTGATCCAGCCGAAAAGCGATGTGTAATCCTCCATTGTAATGGTACGCCCCTGCGGAAGACTGAGTTGATATGCAGAATCAGGTAGGAATAGAACGTACAACGTCCCCCTTTTTCACTCTCTCGCTGGGTATGGCGAGGGGCATCCCGCAGACAACAATCAAGAGAGCGGTGACTGCCACCACTTCTGTGATAACCGCCGTGAGGACATACTTGTTGGGTAACGGCACGTCGAATACGGTATGGTCATACAAGTATCCCCCCAGTTCCAGGACACCAGCGGCAAGGAGCAGCAGGTAAACAACGAACATGTCAAAGGGAGGGGTTGCTTTCGGGCGCAAAACAGGTTTAACGACTGTGTACAACCATGCAACTGCATAGATGAGAGCCCTTGTGCCTCTCCACCAGTTCGCTTTGTCGTCGTAGAGGAGATAAGATCCGTGCGCTGACCAGTACAGCGTCTCTACGATCCCGATAAACACGAAGATGACCGTGCGCCAAAGCGGAATCGACTGGGATGAATGAACGACACCTGCCTCCTCTCCTTCCTCAACTTCTTTCTCTCCTGCCAAACCCTGGTCATCGAGTGCTTCAGCTTCAGGCAACGTTAGATATGTTCGTAGCTGTCGCGTGATTGGTTCGAAGAGACGGCGAATGAAAGCCGGAACAGGAATCGAAAAGACACATAGCGCGAAGACGAAAGCGCCTGGCACGAGAGCACCCCAAGAGGCTCTGACACAGGGGTCCCCAAAGTCAAAGGGGCCCTTGTCATCGCAGAGACTCATACTCGCCCTGGCGAAGGTGACGCGTATGTGAAGCTGTTGTGAAGGTTGAGAGAAACTAGCGCTGGTATCGTCACGACTTCGGCAGCACACGAATCCAGTTTAAAATAAAACTCGGCTGCGCACAGCCACCTGTCATCACTTCGATTGTGAGTTCTACCCTTTGTTCTCGTGTGATCACATGGGTTTAGGCTTACAATGTCGTTGCATACCGGTACATTTGGGCAATTTATGCTAATGCAATCCCTTGTCTTACGCTAATAACCAGCTCACGCGACGAGAGAACGGGTAGGCTGCCGTGTGCCGTGGTTCTCTGACTTTCCCATTCATCGGGTGTGTATCGCGAGGAACGCCTAAACTAACGAACAGTTGACTCGACTGGGGTATATACTTGAAGCTCGGAGAAATGTCAATCTTGGGCATTGGTAGACATGCCAAAGTTGCAAGTGTGTTCAGCTAGGAATACTAAGCGAGGATGCATTGTCACATATAGGGAATGGCACAGATAACCTGTGGGTGTCTCGCCTACCCGTACCCGCAACCCGCGTGAGTTTACCTGTAGAAACCAGCCCAAAATCATTAAATTTGGCCCAGAAACAAGGAATGTACACTTGATTTCAGTGTTTTTCATGAAATTGAGTGTATCTCATTCATTTCTACATGAATCAGTGAGTTCCTTGGGCTCATTTTAAAAATCATGGGTATGGATATCAGTATCTATATCTGACCCACAAGTACCTTTACTCATGACCTGTGTGGGTATGGCTGACCTGTGCTATTCCCTAGTCACATATGCAGCACAGGGGTAGTAGAAGGTGCATCAAACAATTCCAATTTGTCAATTCTTCACTTAGAAGTCATGTAACCATTAAAGTTAAAGTCAAAAACTGTATTTCATGCTAAAGAAACATACAAGATCCATATTTTGGCTACTCTATCCACTATCATCAATTTAAGATAACTAACTACAGTGATCATGCTCTTAGCTTCAGCTCCATCCAACAGATGAAGCCTACTGAGCTCCCAGCCCACATCAAGGGGGCATGATCATCCTGGGAGTAGGGCTCTGTCCTGGTCAAAGCCAGGCCTCCAGAGCCCCAGCTAGGCCAAAAAATTAGTCTGTCAATACAATAATTGAAGGGACTCACCAAATATAATTAAATGGCAATTACACACAGAGAGAGAGAAAGCCAGCCAGAGAAATAATGCCACTCATTTACAGGTGCAAGCACACTGAGTTAGAGGGATGTAAAGTCATCAAGAAGTCTTGCCCACCCACCCACACCATTTTCAGAAGTCAATGTCACCAGAGAGAGCTTCCAAGACACAGTAGAGAACAGCATCAAGCACGACAGCACCGAGTGACAAAGCACTGGCTTGAGGTGCTCGAAAGCAAAGAGGCGAGCTCCGAATCCCGGGTTAAGAGTAAAGCTAGCAGAGCAGTAGACCCGGGTTAAGAGTAAAGCTAGCAGAGCAATAGAGAAGACGAAGCATAAGACAAGACAAAAACCGATGACCGGTTGGCCCTTCACCAACAAATCCACCAGGCTTAAATATCTGAAATGTGAGAGGACCCCGTGACCTGAGATCACAGGAATCTCCCTTTCCAGCCGAATATCTTGAGATTTACGACCTAGCCTTACGTGTACAAACCCCAAATTTTTTCTAAGCGAGTGCCGTGGCCTTCCAAGGTTTCTAAAGGGGAATATGCAAGAGGATCTGCGCGACTTAGTTGTGGACTAGCGCTTCCCCGTGTTACGCCATTCCAGAAATAGCTCGGATCAATTTGATTAAACCACCTGTGTGGCGGTTGATGACCACAACATATGCCCATCATGATTCTCTTTCAAAGCACAGTCCCCTAGCATCTGTCCCCTGCCCCCCGAAGACTTGTTACTTCGGTATAGTAAGTGTACGTAGACTTAACGGCCCCAGTTCCAAGTTCTGTTACTCCTTGCACGGGCCAGAACAGATCTAATTGACATGGACCTACACCCTTCCACTCATGACATGAACAAGACATTCTATAATGTTCCACGACATCGGGCAACTCGTGACACCGGAGAAAACATCACTTATGGCAAAGGCGTGTTCTGGCACCTCGCCAATGATGACAGAATCACTTGTGATTTCATTTCCGGAAACGAACGCGTGGAAAGTGACTGCCACGGAATGAGGATTCGTCTCATGAATTTTAAAAAGCTGCTAAACACCTCCATTGGGTCAGAAGCACCAACAAAGTTCTGCCGACAATTTATCATCTACGTCATTCATACACAATTGTACAAGGCTGATCGTGAAGCCGGTGCTAATAAACTCAGCTGATACCCATCGATTGATGCAGAAAGTGGAAGTCTCGTCTGCGAAGTTGGTATTTGAAACTCCAAGCAGGGCGATACCATAGCTGACCGTGACAGGCTTGGTTGGCGTCCAGTACACTTGGTCAATTTGCAGTCTATGATATCTACTGTGCTGTTGGTGGAGGGCGCTGCAGTCGAGAGCGTTATTACAGTGAGGGGAAAATGAGTTTTTGACTGATAGGTCGTCAGTGCATGGGGCCGACGACCTTGTGCTTTTTTGGTAGAGCTTCAACCCTGGAGAAAATTGTCAGTGTCGTATCCTGAACTATTTCGAGCGTTAGGCCATCTCAGAGAACCCAGTAATCCACTGAACATTCTGATTCCAAAAATATGTTACAAAGCACCCGTAAACACATCATACATAGAATCTCCTACGACGTTGGGAAATTCAGTGCAAGGTACTACTGGGTGCGATGTTCCATATTTTGAAGAATATGTGATCCACCCATCCATCCCGAGGCCTCGGACGGGCGAGTGAGGAACATAACATAAGATCATCTCGTAAGCAACGAAAGCACACCCTCCCTCAATCAAACCGGCAGAGTGGGTTTTCGAGAGCTGGTCAAGAAGCCCGAGCCAGGACTTGGCGGATAGCCAGACGGTGGCCTCAGCGGGTAGCCCTTAGTTTCAAAGTAATGCTTACTTCCCATGTTCGGCCTTTAAGTTGGACTACTACGGCTGGAACCTGGGATCCTGACTGCCTGTTTCCTGCTTCTCAAGAAAACTGGAAACTTGTTTTCGGCTGTAGATTTGATTTTCTATTGATCGGTCGCAGCAGATACATCTCGTGAACCACAATGATCAGGCATGGACGATTCCGAATTTGAGGAGCGGTTAGTCGGCTCATTGGCTGAGGATTGGATCGGCAAATTTCTATGTCCTTGAAAACTGGGCGAAATTATCGGCACCATGGTCATGGTGCAAAAGAATAGACTGCGGACCTTAGGAGTAGAATACTAATTTGGCAATGTCAGTGGGCATCTAAAGCTGAGAACCCGAGCCTCTGGTTGGCCAGTACCAGTTATATGGCAGTCTCTATTCACGCTATGAGGCAATGAACACCGTGATGAGGCGCTTTACTGTTGTACGGAGCCTCACACTTACGAGAGGAGGTCCAAGAATGCTATCGCGATCTTGTCCAAGGAGGTGATAGGTCCCACGGCCCTGGTATGCTAAGGTTCCTCCACCTACGGGGGCCGGCCAGTGAATGAAAACGTCAGCGTGTTTTACAAGTCAAGATTGCCGTGGAATATGGGATACTATACTAGGACAGTGGCATCAGCGTAAGTCCTTAGACACTCAGGATCTGCCAACCGGAACTCGAACCGTCGTCCAATTTGGAACGAGAATAGGGACCCGCTTGTGTTACGAAACGACTAACTTGAGATGTAATGCTGACATCCAACACGACCGTGGAACGGCATTACTTGAGTCATGTGTCCTGGGTGCAGCTGATTGAACATCTCACCCGACTGACTTCGCAAAACGGTACAAACTGAAGCTGTGGCAGGGCGAATGCCAAAATCTTGACCGGTCGATTGAATACAGTGTGTATTATGTATTCGGGTGTGGGCATATGTGGAGATGCTGGTGATGATACAGCTCGCAAAACAAGACTTCATGCAAGACAAGTAGAAGGACGACCACAAGGAGTGCTATTTTGGGACCCTGGGTGCCAACGGATCAATCCACTACGAGTCTTTTAGGCCCTGTTCGGAACGTCGGCCTGCAAAGCGGTCCGCCAAAACACAAGCCATCACGACCGTTTCTAAGCCAGAGCCAGCCTGTGAGCCGACGGGAAATTGGGTCTAAGCCGAACCTAGGCTGACGATCCGAACAGGGCCTTAGGAGTCGTTCTTTTACCCGCGGCCATTTTCCCGACGGTCTTTTAGGAAGGAGAGGCCATTACGTGCTGCAAGCCTTATCTTGCTTATTATCTTATCGGCTACCTTCCCGACATTTGCGCCCACGCACGGGCCGCGCGCTGAAGCGCCAACTCATTATTCCAACTTATTATCGTTGTTCTTTTAGGACATATTGGCTGAGTGTTAAAAGCCGTCTGATGAGTAAGGGTGACATATTAGCGACTTTTTAAAAAAGTTCTTTTATTTTTATTTATTTTCTAGCTTTGTATTCGTACTTAGTTGGGCACAGACTGCGATCGAGCACCGTATAATAAATTCCTGATTTTTTTCAAAAAAAGAAGCGCCAATTCATCCCTCTTACCACCCTTTGCCTACCTGGCTGCTGTGCTGGGAGCCACTCTTTTAGGGAATCTCCGGGAATCCCCTCCCAGTTGACGAGCCTGTTGGCAGCAGGGGAATTACTTCTCCCTCTTTACATGAGCGCGTGCGTTGCTCCCCTTCTACTGGTCGCGCCTCTTTTGCTCTCGAGAATCTTTTGGCGGCTGTTAGGTGCCTCCCTGGCGGGACTGCAGAGGAGGGGCGGGGGGAAATAGCTGGTGATGCTCGCGCACCAGACTTCTAGCACCAGTTCAAGCACCTCTGCTTTGATTTTAAATCACTTAAAGCCGCTGCAGGAGAGCAGGCAGGGGAAGCGGGTAGCACATTCAATTGCAGGAATTACTTGCTATTGCGATGCGTTCTGGAGCGCGGCTGCGCTTACTTGTCCCCTTCGTGCGCCACTGCAGGCCAACCACCCCTTGAAGATAGACCTGCATTATAGTTGCATCATATTAACTCTATTGAATCCAAGAGGACTCGTATCTGCCGCCCGCATCAGCCGCCCGCTCCCCCAAGTCATCATTCTTCAGAGTCTCCCATCTCAGCCGATCTCCTCCCACGTGACCCATCATCCAACAAAAAACCGCTATTTTCCCTCCTGAGATTCAGATACTCGTCCGCTAACCAAAACTTCGTAACGCTCAGATACACGCTCTGCCTGTCGTCTTCTCCCAGCGGAACATTCGGATCCAACCTAAAGTCCTCCCATGCATTCACAGCCAAGGCCCCCACCGCACAGCCGACGAACGTTCCGAGAGCCAGGTTACACCAAGCCAAGAACCCAATAAATGCGGCAAATATGATGATGTGCTCGAAGGTGCGGTCTGCCCAGTGTGCAAAGCGATAAATTCCGAATAATGGTTGGAGGTAGCCAGTCTGGAACGTGATCTTGTCGAGTTTATTTGGGCAGACGACGATGCTGCCACCCACGGCGATACACCAAGGCAGGAAGAAGAGTGCTCGCAGGACGCATTTACTGATCTGGCCTTTTGTCCATTTCCTGTTCAAGAACGAGTCGAGGCCCATAGATGGCTGGACCAGGCTATTCAGTTCAAGAGAATCATCGTAGTCGAATGTCGCCTGAGTGTGTCATTAGTTGATGCAAATCGCGGAACGTTCGTTACTTACGTCGTTGACCTCCTCTTGTATTTCAATGGATATATGCCTATTCGGCAGATTGTAGACTTCCTATTGCTCTTCAGTCGACACAGGCCTGTTTTCGACGGTTATTTACTCACTTTTGCCCTCACATGTGTAACTTCTGGAGCTTCAAACTCGGGCGACTGCGACCCCGAAGAGTTCATTCTTGCCATAATCATAGGCTGCCGTTCATAATGGTTGCGGCTTGTCAGCCAAGCACGATCCGAAAAAAACAAGCACTCCTTACCGGAACTCTGACGAATCTATGCTCCTCTTCGGACGATTGACATTCTTTCCCACTTGGTAGTAAAGGGTACCTTTCCGCCGCGCTCGCAATAACCTTGGCTGCATGCCCCAGGTCTACCGTTGAACCCAACGGTCGTAAATCTTCGTCCTGTGGTGTGACCAAGCCAGAGCTATTCGACAGGTCTGTTTCACCCGATCCACTCCGTTGAATAAGACGGTCATCAAATGTAGCGCTAGGTGTCGGCAGTATGAGCATCACGAAGATGAACGGGGTAAAGCGGTTGTCGTGCTCTCGTTATCGAGAAGAGGTTTAAAGCTTCTTCCATCCATTGTCAAGGTTTCAGTTTTCCGTTGCGTTTCAGGCTGGACACAATCTCACATGCACCTAAAATAATCTCTCGATCTTAGTCTGTGGGTGATCGACCAAAGCCCGTTTGTTGATATCGTTGAATTTGCTTTAAGAATGCCAACAACAGCCATAAAAGCGTCTACTAGAGGAATTACTGTACAGTGTTCATTTGGCTGGCTAACGCAAAATCAACAAAGAGGCAAATAAATCAGGTTCAATTAGAGCCTTGCCTCTGTCACAAAGCCAACACCCTGTGAAAAAAGCGCTTTGATCAGGCGAAGTCTACCGGAAATCGAGGCAACTTACAGTGGCGATGTTCTTCGCCAATTCCGGGAGGGCGACCTTGACAAGCTCCTTCTCGGCCTCGGTAATTTTGCCAAGAGAGTTAATCTTCACGACTCCCTCCCGCTTCCAAGAACACCATGCGTCAGATTCAGGTGTAGTCATGATGTCAAGGAGAGGCTTACACCGAGCTCAACGTTGGAGGAGAAATAAGCCAGTTCTTGGCCCAGGTCTTTAGTAAGGAGAGCACCTCCCTGAGGGTCGGCTGCCAGGCTAACATAAGTTGGGGCAACGATGCCCTTCTCCCCTTTTACTGCACGCAAAATCTTGAACGCAAATTCTGCACCAGCGTAAGCCATCGAGAGAGTCGCAGAACCAGCACCATCCTTAGCCTCTACGACTTCATCACCCCCAAATTGCACACGTTTTACAAGAGCCTTGTAGTCCTCGGTCGAAATACTGGCGGGCAAAGGGTGAGATGACTGTGAAAGGAGGGGAACAATCTACAGCGATAAAGGGTATGAATATCAAACGAGGTGCCAAGACGAGAGTGAAGCATCGAAATTTACCGTAACGCCGCTATGACCGCCGACCACGGGAACTACGACGTCTTTTACCAGGCTGAGGTCACCATGTTTCTCGGCCACGAAGGTCGAGGCACGAACAACATCAAGAGTGGTAACACCGAAGAGACTTTAAAGGCCGCGCTTCAATAACCGCGGAGATGAGGAGAGAGAAGTTAAGTTACCGTTTTGGGTCAAATACGCCGTGCTTCTTGAAGACTTCAGCGACAATTGGAACTGTAGAGTTGACTGGATTGGAGATGACGAGAACGAAGGCCTTCGGGGCTACTGTTGCAATGCCAGTAGCGAGATCACGCACAATACCAGCATTGATCTACTCCGCCAGAAATTATGTCAACCCAATGATGACCGAGAGATTATTAAGAATAAAACAAACCTTGAATAGATCATCTCTGTTATCAATTCGCGTATCTTTAGTGATTTGATGGCAGAGAGCGATTTTGGGTATCACCTTGTCATCTGTT
>KQ962412.1:73365-113182 GCA_001563735.1 Leucoagaricus sp. SymC.cos | reverse complement strand
ATGGCTATCTTAGTATATCACACCTGGCCGCTAGTTTTAGCGTATGGAATGAAGGGCTTCGTCGCCGCCACGAAATGAACGTGCCCAATGAATATTTGTGGAGTAACCGCCACAAATTTTCATGCCTCGGAAACTGGTTAAGTACATACTTACTTGACTGGTTATATGGTGTTGACATCAATCAAGTCAAACCGGTTAAATAACCTTGCCTTGACTCATCTGAAAGCCGGCCTTGTACCCTAACGCATGTTCAGGTAATATTACACCGCAGAACGGGAATAGGAAGACAGTAGACGCAGTGACTGATATGGCTCTGAGATTTGCGTGGTTATTGCCATTGCGCGTCATATATGGACGAAGGTACCTCGTTTCGGGCGGCATCATTGTAAGTTAGTCCCTGACCAGGCTTACTTATGTATGCAGCCCCTGACTATCGCTCTCAAGTTATGAAGTTCCAGTCGTACAGCGAATCCATCCCCTTGAATGACCGAGTCCTTAAGCTAACCCGACTGATTGACAGGCATCAGGTTGAAGACTTGGACGCGGACACCGATGTTCGCTGAATTCCGTGCACGAGGCGACACAGGGGCTGATCTCGCATATCGCTGCGTGCCGATTTGTAGGTTACAAGTCGGCTCTGCTCGCGAATTTGGTACTTGCTGCATTGTGAACCCGACCTGATCCAGAATGTTTGCCACTATCATGCCTGGGTCTTTAATACAATACGCACTCAACGAGATTTTTTGATCAAGAAACTAAGAACAGCAAATGATACAAAAATCTATGAAAGTGACACCGTAGAATGCTGGGTGGCTCTGGTAGTCTGCCAGATACGGGACGAAGATGCCAGGTTGTCCTTTTGCTGATCTTTTAGACACTGTACTTTGCCGATGCCTGATGTCCATGGGCCAATCAGGTAATACAGTTGTTTGTGAATCCGCAAGGGGAAGCAATCTCAATCTTCCTATGAAGTCCAATGCTGACGATGCATAATGTACAATAGATGATCTACATCCACGTACCACCTCGTACGTGAGTCTGGGGGAACTCAATGGATACCCAGCTCCAATTCTGCTCATGTGTTTGAGCAGCATTTGTCATGCCTGAGTCTTAACGCGAAAGCTATTCCTTCTTAGATTAAATGAACAGCCACGCACGTTGTTGAAGAGCCCTTACTTACTTGTCTTTGTCTCCTCTGCCCCGCTTCTAGCAACCAGGCTCAATTGTTGATGTTTTCTTTCAATGATGCGGGCCAACCGACGGATCACCGTCATCCAATGGCTAATCCGATTCAAAAGCTCCTCGACCACCACGCTTTCGATGCTTCAGCTACCCCAGAGTCGGCTAGAAACGAGTAAATATCCTTCCACGAGTTCAAAACCTTAGCGGCGACTCCATTCCTACCTGTCTGAGGCCATCTCCTCCAATACTCGAGCAGCCGAGTAAAATGAGTCACTTTGCTCACTTCTTCAGTATTGAGACCATTACAAGATGATGAAAGATAATTCCATTTGACTCTGAGCCTCAGAAGTCATTTGATCCATGAACTTACCTGTATCAGGACGGGCAGCTGACCATAGTAGTAATGGTGATCATTGAGCATTAATAGGTGGACGTCCCGAGGTCACTTCTGACTGCAAGATTGTACCAGTGATTAGATCATTGGCTGCGCATCCAATCCAGCACTGATCTTCCTGCGACTGACTAATGATGACCATACCATACGCTCAGCGTCAGTTCCTTCCGTCGCGCTTCTGTTTCCTCCGAGACTCCCAAAATCGCCATTTCAAACGTACATTCAAAGAAGAATTCTCGACTTGATACAGTCTTCGACTCAGGCCCTCAGGGGACTTCACCAAGTTCGACGGCTCCGGGCCGACCAAAGCTGCCACTGAATTCGGATGCGACCAACCTCTCAAGTATCTCTCACGTGCAAAAAAGCAGAGTCGGAGGGAATTTCCACGGAACTAAATGTTTATCCATCAGAGAACACAGGAGTCTGACTACGGGAGACCAGAACTTAATTATAACAATTCTTTTAGGGGTACTTCTCAACGCACGAGTTCAAGTATCGAGAAGACGATAAGAAATTTCTCTATCAAATCCCCAATATGGCACTAGCCTAAGATAAGGGTGAAGATCATCCTAAGCTGACATGTCTGAAGCTGAGAGAGGGAAGCCAAATTTGACATACCACATCGTGCTGCAGAAGCCAAAGGATCTCCTCAACTTGTGGCGCAGATCCTTGACCCCGCATAGTGCGAGAATATCTATTCAAAATCAGAGAGATAGAAAGAGAAACCAAAGGTGATATGCGGCTCGAAGATAACAGTCACTATCCAAGCTGCCTATCCTTGCTGCCTTCACTGACGACTCTTCGAGGCCTCGTGTGGTACAAGTCCCGATCAGTCCTTGGTTTTCGATCACATCCAGACTTCATCACGCTCGACCATGCCAGCCGAAGTCACATCCTTTGCGGGACAATAGTGCCACAGTTCCTAAGCGTAGATGTCCATGGTCTTCAGGCTCCCACGTAAATCTGAAGGCCCGAGGCGTGTGAGAGGGCTGGGGATAATAGGAATCTCTGTCTTCAGATAGCATTGAAACATCACACCCCCAGAACATTTCGAGGGCACTTTTTGAGCTATCATTCGACTCGAATCCAGAGGCTCCTCGGTGTCCGAATCTTTCTGTCTTCAGGTGGGCGGACCAAGAATAGGAAATATGCTGGGTGGCTCTGGTAGTCTGCCAGATACGGGACGAAGATGCCAGGTGGTCCTTTTGCTGATCTTTTAGGCACTGTACTTTGCCGATGCTTGATGTCCATAGGCCAATCAGGTAATACAGTTATTTGTGAGTCCGCGAGGGGAAGCAATCTCAATCTTCGTATGAAGTCCAATGCTGACAATGCATAATGTGCAATAGATGATCTACATCCACGTACCACCTCGTACAACGCGCACATACAATAGAGTTCGAACTTCAAGGATCAGTCCGAGCGCTTCACTCAAGTCCCGCATGGTATTAATGATACATAAATGCGGACTCCATGCAGTCTTGACTCGTGGTATACACGACAAGTTAAGCAATCTCAATCTTCGTATGAAGTCCAATGCTGACAATGCATAATGTGCAATAGATGATCTACATCCACGTACCACCTCGTACAACGCGCACATGAGTCTGGGGGAACTCAATGGATACCCAGCTCCAATTCTGCTCATGTGTTTGAGCAGCATTTCTCATGCCTAAGTCTTAACGCGAAAGCTATTCCTTCTTGGATTAAATGAACAGCCGCACACATTGTTGAAGAGCTCTTACTTACCTAGCTTTGTCTCCTCTGCCCCGCTTCTGTCAACCAGGCTCAATTGTTGATATTTTCTTTCAATGATGCGGGCCAACCGACGGATCACCATCATCCAATGGCTAATCCAATTCAAAAGCTTCTCGACCACCACGCTTTCGATGCTTCAGCTACCCTAGAGTCGGCTAGAAACGAGTAGATACACTTACCGGAGGAGTATGAGGTCACAAAAACTAGTATGCCTCTGAGGACATACAGAGGTAGCTGAGCAGCAATGATGTCATAGGAGTCCTTGGCATTGCTCTTTCCTATGACATCGCATAAGATCTTCCCTACGTCTTTTTCTGACCCAGTTCAGTAGCAAGACGTCACTGAGCCAAGCTTCAAACTTACAATTCCGTTGTTTCGTCCCACAGCCCCAGCTACACCGCGATTCGCTTAGCCCCGATAGATTTGGCCTTAGCAGAGGCCGGTCGGCCGGCCGGAGGGACCGACACCGGTGGGCACGCTAGCGGGGGCTAGTCCGAGCCCATTCCAACCAACATTCAGTTCCTGTTAGAAACACAGAAAATTTCGACGAACAGGAAAAAGAGCGCACTCGTAATTTGATTCTCTAACCCCAAGCAGTAAACAAGCCGTAAAGTGATTATTTTTTCCCACTCTTCCCTGAAAGGCGCCTGACATTTTCGTGCCGGATTCGCCTGACAATTGCTGGCGACCATACCGATTGCCTAAGAGTGGCAGTGAGCAATTTGTTCTTGCAGATACGCGGGCCGCCGTGAGTTGGTTGAGCTCTTCTATTCTCAAACAACGGAACTGCTCCATCACGACTTCCAATCACTCGGGTGATCGGAATGCGATGAAAGAATCTGACAGAACATGCTGCGGCCCTGAATATGCTTGAGGTTTTTACCTCTCTTGTTATAGGGGTGAGAGTTGGGGGACCATAACAAAATTTGAAGCGATGAACCTTTCAGGATGCACGTCATTTATATGTACTTGAAGGCAAACTCTACACAAAACGCAGGTGAAAAGGTTCGCCGATCCTATCGTAGCGAGTTTTGTAGCATGATATACCCAGGTAACAGCATGCAAGAATACAGTGATGTCCTGTTACCTCAACCCCTCCTTCGTGACACCTTCCACGAGTTCAAAACCTTAGCGGCGACTCCATTCCTACCTGTCTGAGGCCATCCCCTCCAATACTCGAGCAGCCGAGTAAAATGAGTCACTATGCTCACTTCTTCAGTATTGAGACCATTACAAGATGATGAAGGATAATTCCATCCGGCTCTGAGCCTCACAAGTCATTTGATCCATGAACTTACCTGTATCAGGATGGGCAGCTGACCATAGTAGTAATGGTGATCATTGAGCATTAGTAGGTGGACGTCCTGAAGTCACTTCTGAATGCAAGATTGTACCAGTGATTAGATCATTTGCTGCGCATCCAATCCAGCACTGATCTTCCTGCGACTGACCAATGATGACCATACCATACGCTCAGCGTCAGTTCCTTCCGTCGCGCTTCTGTTTCCTCCGAGACTCCCAAAATCGCCATTTCAAACGTACATTCAAAGAAGAATTCTCGACTTGATACAGTCTTCGACTCAGGCCCTCAGGGGACTTCACCAAGTTCGACGGCTCCGGGCCGACCAAAGCTGCCACTGAATTCGGATGCGACCAACCTCTCAAGTATCTCTCACGTGCAAAAAAGCAGAGTCGGAGGGAATTTCCACGGAACTAAATGTTTATCCATCAGAGAACACAGGAGTCTGACTACGGGAGACCAGAACTTAATTATAACAATTCTTTTAGGGGTACTTCTCAACGCACGAGTTCAAGTATCGAGAAGACGATAAGAAATTTCTCTATCAAATCCCCAATATGGCACTAGCCTAAGATAAGGGTGAAGATCATCCTAAGCTGACATGTCTGAAGCTGAGAGAGGGAAGCCAAATTTGACATACCACATCGTGCTGCAGAAGCCAAATGATCTCCTCAACTTGTGGCGCAGATCCTCGACCCCGCATAGTGCGAGAATATCTATTCAAAATCAGAGAGATAGACTCAATAGAAAGAGAAACCAAAGGTGATATGCGGCTGGAAGATAACAGTCACTATCCAAGCTGCCTATCCTTGCTGCCTTGACTGACGACTCTTCGAGGCCTCCCTCATGATGGTACAAGTCCCGATCAGTCCTTGGTTTTCGATCACATCCAGACTTCATCACGCTCGACCATGCCAGCCGAAGTCACATCCTTTGCGGGACAATGGCGCCATAGTTCCCAGGCGTAGATGTCCATGGTCTTCAGGCTCCCGTGTCAATCTGAAGGTCCGAGGCGTGTGAGAGGGTTGGGAATAAATGGAATCGCTGTCTTCAGATAACGTTGAAACATCACACCCCCAGAACATTTCGAGGGCACTTTTTGAGCTATCATTCGACTCGAATCCAGAGGCTCCTCGGTGTCCGAATCTTTCTGTCTTCAGGTGGGCGGACCAAGAATAGGAAACAATAGAGTTCGAACTTCAAGGATCAGTCCGAGCGCTTCACTCAAGTCCCGCATGGTATTAATGATACATAAATGCGGACTCCATGCAGTCTTGACTCGTGGTATACACGACAAGTCTGAGGAGAAAACTCACCCAAAATGTCGTCCTGACACAATCAGTGGGAACTCCCATGACTGCATAGTAATACCTACATGTATACACGCTGCGTAGGCTCATGACACTCGAACTCGTGATAATGATACACATATTACTGGCTCACTCATATTCCGAGTGAAACGCAATATACTATGACCGAGGACAGCAGAACCAAACCACCAGAGAGTACTTGTATTCAGGCTCCAGAGCCCAATTGGGCGGGGCCGCAACCGATCAACAAGCTGACCGTGGACTCGGGATCATAGCCCGCTTGACCTAGGCGACCGGTCGACGAGCGCCTGGACACCGTCGACAACTTGTCAACAGAAAAAGAGACCGATTAGTAAAAGGAGAACTCGCGAAACCAAATGCGTTCAGCAACGGCATCATGTTGAACCGTATGCATGGTATGCTTGAACGAAACGTCCGAGTACACCATGGAGAACATTAGCCTGAGGTTCCGCATATCACAGTTTGAACATGATTTCAAGTATTCATTTCACCGGTCGCGGCCGTAGATAGAGCCCGAGACAGAGTCGTCAACCCCACTGATTCTTTTCTTCCTGGAAAATGTCGATACGAAACGTGGAAGAAAGAGCTTTTGCATTTGGTTTCTGGGGTAGCTTTGCGTATGCATGTGTGTGTGAATTAGAAACTGTTACCCTGGCCTCGCCACCAAGTTTCGTTGTTTATGCGAGAGTGCGTGGAGTATGTTCACACGATTCATCAGAAACAGCCTTGTACATCAAGACGGGCTTCAGTTTTTCCAGTCAATGGCAGTCTTACTCCCCAATTGGTTGCCACCCATTAAGGGACATAGCATATACTTGGTAAAATCTACCTTTTCCACCAAGTCAAGCACAGGATAACTCGCTAAAGTGATAGTAGACGGGTAACTCTCAGTAACCGAGGCAGCTGTTCAACCAGAAGCAGGTATGTTGGACTCGCCAAGTAGCTCATTACTCGAGAACATCTATCAACGCTCATGAGATGTTCCACCAGTATTTGATAATGATGAGCGAGGTCGCGTATTATTCTTGTGACTCGCACGCGAGAGACGAGGAGGAGGAGTGGACCGCTAAGGCCCACAAGCGGTCTAAGCGTTCGCGCGTAACACTTGAAGCCGTTCCAACGACGCCTCATCACTGATTACCAGAGGTCGCTCATAATGAGTATATCGCGGGTAAGTAGTTGAGAATTTCTTTGATGAATTGATCATCATGTCAGTGAACACTCGGAAGACTCATAGTCATTTCAGGGTGCCACTGGATCGGCAGGGCTCTCCAAACTCGTTCAACATCTCAAATACCATCTGGACTTTCCAATCACTCGGGTGATCGGAATGCGATGAAAGAATCTGACAGAACATGCTGCGGCCCTGAATATGCTTGAGGTTTTTACCTCTCTTGTTATAGGGGTGAGAGTTGGGGGACCATAACAAAATTTGAAGCGATGAACCTTTCAGGATGCACGTCATTTATATGTACTTGAAGGCAAACTCTACACAAAACGCAGGTGAAAAGGTTCGCCGATCCTATCGTAGCGAGTTTTGTAGCATGATATACCCAGGTAACAGCATGCAAGAATACAGTGATGTCCTGTTACCTCAACCCCTCCTTCTATCTCAAATACCATCTGGACTTGGTCGCTTAGCATGAAAACAGTGCCAACAGCCTTCTTTGATACTGATGCCAGACAACATCTTTCAAGTCATTCAAACTTAGCTGGCAGCGCTGGACTCCCTTTACTTCTTCGGTACGGCTACGATTCAGCTATCCATACTACCGGTGTGATGGCACGTTTTACCTTCGACACTGTACAATGCCACCGGCGGTTCGCAAACGCAATAGCACGCTGCATGTAATTGCATCAGAAGCTCCAGCACTTTCACCACGGCGCAGCATTTGGACTCACGCCGCGTAGCTCAACTCTTCACAGCGGAATTGCTGATAGACTTTACGGCTTGCCAAGGAAACCCAAGTATCTAAGCTAATTTACATCTCAGAAAAGAAATACTAAGTAAAACAACGGGTGACGGGTAAGCAAAAAGCAAATTCCGAACAACAATAACAACAACAACAAATATCTTTGGCACCAAACTCGGAGTGGGCGCGGATCATAAGTAGAAAGGAGAGCGATTGACAGGACAAACTTACAACGCTTAATCCGCTTAAAGCCCCTGTCTCTGCTTCGGCCAATTAAAGGGTTAACCAGCAGGGTCTATTGAAAATACTTAGGGTACATACTTTACGTGAATGAGGCGGTAGAAGGCTGTTGCGTTCAATTCCGGGCTCTTCACTTCGGGAGTCGCAATGCTATTGTCGTCGACTTGTTCCGACTCAGACTTGCCTCGCCAAAATATAGTGAACGAAGAATTCAATTCATAAATGAATGAATGAATAGTATATTGTGGATGCCACTGATACACAACTACATAGTAGCATGAAAACTACGATCAGAAGACAACTTGTCGAGAAATTGTCCAGTGAAGATGTCGATGAACCACTGGTCGGATTATCAAATTTCTCACCACCAAAGCCCTGAGAAAGAAGCCTAAATTTCGTCCGCCCGGACGAACTCGTACGACGCGCTTTCTCGCTATAACGAATATTGATACTATATACTTAATCCGTTGCCAGCAACCATGTACATAGGGACCACCGGACCAATAGCATATCAGTAACAACGCTTGATAAAACCTCTCGAGCTTCTCTTCGCATCGAGGAATGTCTTATCCACGTCCAAGAGTCTCTCCCATCCATAAATCATCACTTTGATAATATCGGCTTGGCCGCAGCACTAGTAGTACACTAATGTCCATTTCCCACATCCATTAGCAGTATTACCGGAGAATTTTTATCATCATATCGCCGGTACTTACAAGAACAAACTTACCGTGAGTCCGAAAGGCTGTCCTTGAAAAGGAACGTTTGCTTCCACTGAGGCTAGGCTTGGCCGTGGCAGAAGCGTCGGAGAAGCACACATACGGGAGAAGGGTAACTTTTGACTGATAAGAGAGAAGATTCAAGAAAAAGCTCATCAGATTAAGGAAAAACTGATCATATAAAACACACTTTGATGTCATGAGCTCACACAAAGTACTTAGTTTACAATGGTACCGAATTTTTTCACAAGCTTCATTTAAGGAAAGGAAGAACTTCTCCGAGTCGCAGTTTCCTAAAGTGAGCATAGTTTTGGATAGTTACCGAAGTGCACTTGGGAAATGGCTGTGGAGAGGAGATAGCACTCAGGCTCATGCCGCGGGACCTAATAAGAAGTCCCAACCGTTTCTGGGTAACCCACCAGGCTGAACCTCTTCACCACAGAACTCCATATCGAGTTATAACATGAGAAGCATAGAAGCACACATACAATCTTTAAAAGTCAATACCCTATTTCTCATCATGGTTCCGCCGTGCGAGGGGAAAGAACTTAGAAGGGAGTCGGTGGCGTCCGAACTTCAAGAACTTGAAAGAACCTCCGTCATAGTGGCATCACCGAGAACCTCGTACTAGAATCTTTGTACGATCAAACAACAAAACAACCCGCACTATTACACCCCCATTGATAGGTGAAAAAAAAGAGAGATGGGTTTTGACACTGCCGCCATGATGTGCTATCTTGACTCTCTATGTGTGTGTTGTTAAGATTGTAAGTAGCAGCAAGACGAGAAGAGTTCGAGGACCGCGGAAGAAGGCTGGCGCCCGTCAGTGATACAAGTAAATGAAGTACGAATTCGACATGAAAACAATAATCTAGGCACAGAAACGCCGATCCATGATCAGTATGATACTTGAAGCAGCTAACTACTGTTAAGCGAGTGTGGCCAAGGGTACGTAGGAACGTAGGACAACTGCAACAAGAAATTGTAGTATATAATAATACCTTCCTCCAAGTGGCTGATTGAAGCGTATATAATTTAATTTCCCCCTCAATCTCTCACTCGCCTCGTCCGTCCATCTTTGCTTCTTAAGTCCTGAACACCAAAGCCCAGGCATCCGGCGAACCAATGCAGATCACACCATTATGCATTGGCATGGTCAATGATCCACCTGCTTAATGCTCGGTAATACATTCATAGACATCTCGTCCGTCCATCTTTGCTTCTTAAGTCCTGAACACCAAAGCCCAGGCACCCGGCGAACCAATGCAGATCACACCATTAATGCATTGGCGTGGTCAATGATCCACCTGCTTAACGCTCGGTATTACTGTTAAGCGAGTGTGGCCAAGGGTACGTAGGAACGTAGCACAACTGCAGCAAGAAATTGTAGTATATAATAATACCTTCCTCCAAGTGGCTGATTGAGGCGCATAGTATAACTTAATTTCCCCCTCAATCTCTCACTCGCCTCGTTCGTCTATCTTTGCTTCTTAAGTCCTGAACACCAAAGCCCAGACACCCGGCGAACCAATGCAGATCACACCATTAATGCATTGGCATGGTCAATGATCCACCTGCTTAACGCTCGGTATTACATTCATAGACGAAGGGGTCTCGGCCTGACAGGGTAAGTACATATCCGACCACGATTTGGATACACGTACGCACTTATCAGCTATAAATCCGTCCTCCTTCACCGAGCGTCCAGTTCTCATACCTACTTTGTTACATTATATCCCTCTCAATAATTCAGCGAACGGAGTTTTCGGAATTTTCATCTCTTTCAACTTGACCTTACCCCTCAGGGCACCAGCACACTAGGTACCACAGCCTCAGCCACAACCTTCGTGCAAATCGCAACACGTGTAATACATGACGAAATCATAGCATTATCGCCATTCATGTGGTACATACTGTATGCCTTGTGGCCCAAATTCAGTGGATTTTCGTTCGCCTTTTTTTCCAGTCTGGAACTCTCCTCGAAGTTCTTCTCTGTCATGATTGCGGGCCGTTCCAGGTAGGCCATTGAATCGCGCAGTTCGCGGATTTACATTACATCCCTCTCAATAATTCAGCGAACGGAGTTTTCGGAATTTTCATCTCTTTCAACTTGGCCTTACCCCTCATGGCACTAGCACACTAGGTACCACAACCTCAGCCACAACCTTCGTGCAAATCGCAACACGTGTAATACATGACGAAATCATAGCATTATCGCCATTCATGTGGTACATACTGTATGCCTTGTGGCCCAAATTCAGTGGATTTTCGTTCGCCTTTTTTTCCAGTCTGGAACTCTCCTCGAAGTTCTTCTCTGTCATGATTGCGGGCCGTTCCAGGTAGGCCATTGAATCGCGCAGTTCGCGGATCTCCTGTCGGGTAATTCCACCACGCTGCGGAAATGTTCATTCACCGCTTCGTCGGGTATTTCTCGCATCCAAATCAATTTACTCGTCGGCCGACCATTTGAGTGCAATTCCAAGAAATAAACTCTCATCTATTTGCCAAAAAAAATGATTGCGAGTGTCTGATCTGGTATGTATGCGAATGACTGTTGTTACAGAAGGCGAGGCATTGACATATAGATTAACAACTATATAATAAAAAAGGTATCCCAAAAAGAAAGAAGTTCGAAGGTGAAGCGGTATCGGGGGTAGGATGGTGAGGGCAAAAAAAGTTTCATCGATAAATATGATTGTTGATGGTACAAGCATGTGAATTGTCATGTCGATAAGAATGTTGAGTTGAACAGGAACAAGAAACAGTCATATGCGATAATGGGCTGACAATGATGGGAAAATGACAATTGATGACTGGTGGTGGCAGGTGCGGTGGATAGGGGGAAAGGATGAAGGAGCAAGGAGCCTTGTCCGCATTACGCAGCAATCAAACTAAGCGTAACCGTTCAAAGAGAAACATCCGTGACGAGTGTTTGAGAACCGTCCAATTGCAGAGAAGAGAAGGAAAAGTGTCAGGGGAAGATCAAATCGTCTATGATGCAGACAAAAAGACGATGGCACAGAGACGAGACAAAGCCCAAGTTTGAAACACCCGGAAGCCCTAAGGAAAAAGCGAGGAGGGAGAGGAGCTGATGGAATCGGTGGATGTTTAGAATCCTCCAAGACAGCCGTCATCGCGAAGAGCGAAACTCGAAAACGAGTCGCACAATGCAAATGTTGATGTTGGTTGCTGTGACGATCTCGATCTCGATTTGCGACGAGGTGATGAGAGAGCGGAGGCCTCCTCGGCCTCATTTCGTATCCGGTTGTTATCGCAAGAGGAATCGTTTCTCCGCTCTCTGCGACGTTGGGGGCTTTCAACATGTGTAGCCTCATCCTTGCTCGATATTGACTGGTATGGATTCGAGGGGGCGTAGGGGAGGAATGAAAGGGGATTGGGTGTGTCTTCGGGTGTTTTGAGACCGAAGAAAAACTCTTGGTTTTCAAGATGGGGACTGGGGAAACCATCAGACTCATCCGATTCGGAAGAGAGATCGGGGATGAGAGAAGGCATAGATGGGATCATAGAGGGGGTGTCCCTGATAGCACGGGGGTGCGGTACGCGACCCGACTTCGAGCAAGACCTGCGACGCGAGGGAGAGGAGAGCTGGTCTTCGAGAAGATAAGTGCGTCCACCGCGTTCTGGGAGAGCACAGATATTGGGACCGACGACGATGGGGGAGCGGTCGTAGGCAGCAGGGGAGTGGGCAGCGAAGGTGCGGGTGAGAGCGGGGGACGGAGGAAAGACGACATGTTTTTCAGCAGAGGGCGTGGAAGAGGAGCGCTTGAGGATGGGTCTGGGGGCGCACTGCATGTTGGCGAGAGGAGACGAGGAGCATTGTTGCATGCACACACGGGGGTTAAAAGCAAACCAACCTTTGACAGTTGCCCCTTGTTTGCTTTTTCGCTTTTGGCAGCCTGTCGCCGTGTTCCGGAGCATTCCGCCCGCATCCGGCTCCGCGTCCGCAATCGCCGGGTCCCCCGCCGGTGCTGTCCCTGTGAGAAGCGCATCCAGATCTTGGCAGCGTGTCCCCGGCAGAGCAGGGATCTCTTCCTCTCCAGCTCTCGCACTCCTCCATGCCTGTCTCGCCGGTCGGCCACCCGCACTGTGCGAGGCCCGCCACCGTCATTTCTGGAATCTGGTCGTGTTGATCTTCGGACACAATCTAGATCTCTTCTGCCTCTTTCGGCGCTGCTACTTTTGGCTCTGTCATTTGATCCTCCGACTTGTGGTTCCCCTCTCTTACCTCTCGCTAATCGCATCTCTTCTCGCCTTCTTCCCATACGTACGCCAAGCTCTATCCCCGTCTCCCTCCCGCTCCTCTCCCTCTCTAGCCTCTCTGACGGCCTCCTTCTCATTCTCACGCAGCGTATGGCTATCCTCCAGCAATGATGACGCGGAACCCACTAATGGGTTTCTCCGACTCAAGGTAGGTCATCGAAACAATATCCTACCTACCCACCTCAAACCCATTGTAACGTTGTTACCGTATCACATACTACACTCGTTTCTATCTTTATCCCTCCAAGCTCAAAACTGTCACAAATAACCAATTTGACTTGTTCCCAAACCCTTCCGTCTCGGACGGCAGTGAGCGTCATTTTCTGTCTGGCAACATCATCCATCACAAAGAGAAGAAGCCACCATAACTACCATTATTCCTATTCCATCTTCAACGTTCGTGCGTGCTTCCACAATTACATCGCCGCACCCTGAGGCTATGCTGAGATAGCTGTATCTTTGCTTAGATTCCTATCCTCCTGAGCCCTAAGCTATGACCGGCTACAACGAATCATCACTTGTGCTCATGTTTGAGGGCTTTTTCTTGTATATACCGTCGGTCGAACTCACGATACCGACGGATCGGTATGTTATGAACGATCTCACTTGCTGCTGCTTCCCAATCCCTAACTAGGAGAATATTTGGGGAGAGCAGTGGCTTACAGTTGCACCACTCTCACACCAATTCGACGAGTTGCCACAACTCGCTATCGCACATCCTCTATCATCAATTATATCCCCTTCTTCCGAATATTCCAACGAGTTACCTCCCGGATGAGTTGCGAGGTACAAAAACATCTGCCCCACACTCCACCGTTCGCCGCCACATTAATCCCTGTGGATAGATGATCTCTTAAGATGGTATTCTACCCTCTCGTCATCTTCAACCAGCTGGACTTGCTTCTTCAACACATTATGTATACAACGGCTCGGGACGCTGAAGCGGTCTCCACATCTACCCACCCCTTTGCATCTCTTCGAATCTTCTAAAAACTTCGTAAGCGCTGAGGAACAACAAACAAATATGATTAGAGTCTCCCATCTAATCTAACCCAGGTCCGGCCATGAACATGCACGCACGCACGCACGTTCAACCAGTGAGACGCCGTCAATTTGACTGTCGGAAAGCTCCACGACTCCCGAGTCCCGGTATGACAAGTGCAGTAATCATGATCACCCCTAATAAACCATTCAGTGGGCATGATGGTTTAATATAAAACGGGTTTGAAATTATTTTTAGTAGATTGCTTTAAAGTTGTTGCTGCTCAAGAGAACGTTGATCCCCTCTTGGCATAGCAGTGATTGACTTTTTGAAAATTTCCACTCCTTACTGTGAGGTGGTGATGAGCAATGAGCGATGAGCAATAAACTCTGCGTTGGTAGGAACGAAGTAAGTAGAAGCTGTGTATGAGGATCAGTTGAGGTTTCTCTATTCACCGGTACCACTACCACCACTACTGTCACCCACTGTCTGATTGAATTTCTGGGGTACATCTCATTATCTCCTCCGTCTGTACACCGAACAACCACCACGTACAAGGTGAAATTCCACAGCTCAACCTACTCCACTATTCAATCAATACATACCACGGCTATGGCGGCTTCATGTCAATCTTTCATTTATTAATTATCACCCCCAAAACAACGTGGTGGAACCTCCCTCCAGGCTCAACTCTCAGATACTAGTGAACTGATAAGCAAAAAAGGAATGAATTCTCAATTATCAAAGCCTCGTCAACCCCACATTTTATTCATCTAACCCGAGGTTTGACATTCATAATGCCAAGGTAACTTCACGACTCCTCCTACTCCTTCACAGAGTCGACAATGATTTCATGAAGGGCCGTGAGGCGCCTGCTCTGTTTTGTTCAAGGGTTGAGTAAGGAGAGGACTTTGTGTCGAAACTGAATCATTCCACCACAACCCAGGAGCAGTACTACCGCGACACCATACTCGAAACCAAGTTTTTTTCCTACCTCGCAACCGGTGAATCGTGACCAGGGCCGAAGAAAGAAAAGATATGACGTCGCTCTCAACGCCCGACAATTGGCAATTCTGTCAAAAAACTATAAGAAAATCAACATTTGAAAATCACCGTTTGTCCGGGACGTATGTCAGGGACGAGTCCTGGTTGTTGAACGAGTAAAAGTCTTTGATCATTGATGGCCGTCCTTCCCTGCTGTACGGTAGTAAGCCCCATGCGATCACCAGCTAACGCACGTTCACGCTGAATGACACAAGGAGTAATAGTTGTTGGATTTTGAATGGGGAATGATATGTAGATAGTGAGGGTTGAGGACTTTGAAGGGAAGAAAGGAACTCCTTTCTGGTTATGCAAAGCTCCTTCTAAAACTCAGTGAAACTTCGCGAAGGGGTTCAACAAAACCTCAAATATACCCATGCCATACCCATTGGCAATGACTCTTTTCAACAATGCGTCTAGTGACGACACACAAACCACTCAAGAGCCGCTCTCAATACAACCTTCCCTTTAGCAACTACTTCTCTCCGTTCGTTCAGGCCCAACCACTTACGAAGGGGTATCGGTCAAATCGGACTTGTTTTACTAATACAAAACACAATGGGTGATAGCGATTTCCAGCTTCGTATATGATAGATAGTGGCGCATCATTCAATCATGGGGGACTCAGCATCAGTCGGAGGCGCCGCCTTCAGAGAAGCTTTCAGGTATGAGATAGGCTCTATAAAGATTGTCGCCACAAACCCATTACTGGAGACGGGGTACGGGATACGGGACAAAGGGGAGGCTCGGCAGCGGGTCCATCACAGCCGTGACCCGACTGAATTCTTGAAATCATCGTCACCCAAGTCGTACACCCCACACAAATACGCAACTCAACTGTAATACTATATTAGCCACATTTCGAAGCTGACAATCCAAAGGTGGATAAGGCTCGGTATACGGCTGGTGGTACCGAAGACGATGACGGTGGTGACGCACTGGTACTGTCAGAGTGGTACAGTAGTGGCGGGTCATTAAGTGGATATACACCGTACTAATAACACTCCGACTCCCGACTTTGGCATCGTTGATGTCATACCTGTAACCTCTTGTTTATGATTGTCATGTCCGCAGTTCTCCGGACTAGTCCGGGCGGTGACCGACGTGTCGGCGACAGATCTACGGTGAGGGACTAGGTCGACCCCACTCGAAGAACCGGTGGAAATGTCGACTTTAATTATAATCTTCTTAACAATGACGTTAACATCTTCAGGTATACCGCGAGAAAATAAGTGCTGCCTTAGGGATCTTTGAGTTGACTTATGGTTTTATGGTTCGAGTGGCCAGTCAACATTGAAAGAAGATGTAGTGTGATTGAACAGAAGTCGGAGGAGGAAAAGGAATACCCCGCCTTCTTCTATTCTCTCTCCTTCCCTGCAAACCAACCCGTACAGTATTCGACCGTCTTACCCTTGTTCTACGTGTTTTGCGGCGTCATTTGTATTCCGTTCGTTGGAAAATTCCCGGACCTTCTTTTGTCGTCGTTTTTTCCGTTTTCTCCGAAATGTCACAAATGTGTAGTACTAATATCAAAACCTACAGGGATGAGGAAATAACAGGGATTTATCATTTTAAACAGGTGCGACATACCCTCCTTACCCTGTATGATGATGGACTGAGTTTTCGTGCACTGATAATGAACAAGAATCTGATTGTGAGTCTTAGTATTCTGTAATACATTGTAATTTTTTTTCAGGTTTGTGATGGTTGGACAGACATCACGGTCATTTATCAAGAGGGTTCGATAACTAACAACAAATTCATTTTTAAGTGGCACGCGCCTGTACATTATGAAGTCAGATGCTCATCGCATAACGTTACTCCAAAATGAACAAGCTTTCTGCGAGTGATCGCATATATCAAGTTTCAAAGTCAGCGCTCAAATTGTAGTATGCACAATAACCCGGAAAGAGTCGTGCGGAGGCGGGGAGGAAGCCCTGCCCGACTTGTCTGCGGTTTGTAGTGTTCAACTGAGACTCGCGACGGCCACGGCCAATCTCACGGAGATATAATCCATTTTGAGCGTCCTTGTCTAATCTTGTTGAACACAAAGATCTTAGCATCATAATCATAATCATCACTATCATCATCAAATCCAAGAACATCTTTAACTCCTTTCAGAAGAAGCTGCGGCCTCTTCATGTCAACAGAGAAGTCGATAAAGATCATGGTACCACTAGGTGTGGAAGAGGCTTCTGCCATTGGCTTGGTATAGTCTATGTAGCAGCTACCGGGCCCCGAGACGACTCATCTAGGTCGAAGCAATCACCTTTGAGATGGCTGAGTGGGAATCGCCACACCTCCGGGAGGCTTGTCATGATGCATGATCATAAAGTTTGACAGCTTGGTACTTGACAGCGCGCATCGGTCATAATGCCTATCTTAGTTTAAATCCCTCATAATTTCAGACTTAGCGCTGGTTCTTCTATGCGGAGAAATGATATACTTAGGGAGAACATATGATCAAGCACAGGACGAGAGCGCTCTATATCTCATGGAGCATCTCGTAGCCACTGGGCTTTCTACTTACCAAGCTTGACGGGAGTCTCTGGACATGAGAATAGATAACACCACCGAATATAGTGAACAAGTTCACAGTCCCACGGGACCCTGTCCAAGTTGTCGAGGACGATCTCATGACTCGCGACGGTCTCCCAAGAGATGATCTGCGGACGGGTGGACTTGGCATTCAACATGCGACCTTTACAATACCATAATGGAAAGTTCTTCACCCAGCTCTGTGAATGGATCAGAGGGGTTTTTATGCAACCTTTAAAAATAGACCGACCCTTGTACTACGTCTATTGAAGTGCCACTGGGAAGAGAGACTTGCGTATCATGTACGATATTGTGCGTCGATGGAATTGGTGAGAAGGTTCCGGTGTTGTGGACTGGTAAAATGGCCAACCAGTACATATCGGTTACGGTTATTCTGTCAAGCAGTGACCAGATGAGAACATCGTGGCGGTCACGACCGTACTTAATTTTCATGAGGCCGTAGATACCTATATTGATGATGATGGTGCAGTCGTGGAGGTACTTATTGGTGTAAGAATGGTGCCTTTGTTTGCGGGATGCGGCTTTTCGGGCTGATTTGGCCAGCGTCCAATGTCGATGAGACCGATTGACTGTTATCTTACCTCCCCTTGGCCACGGCGCTCAACCTACTCGCCGATTGGCAGTGGGCCGAGTAAGGCAAGCTTGATCGCGATATCCACTGAGGTACAATCGCATCCAACCCGAAGATGGAGGAAATTTGTCTTCAATTGCTCCATGAACTGCGCCAACGAACGCTCATGTCATCCCTAGGACACTACACTTGTCGAATAGCCTGAGTTCTCGCGGCGGGAGTTTCGGATCGGATGGGCGTTCCTTGATACTTTCTGGGTATATATCAACGTTGGTGGAGCTTCACAACGTGGCCGTGATTGAAGGTCTGACAGCTATTGGCTAATCGGAGGCGCTTGAGTGACAATCATTTTTACATACAGCCTGTATGTAACAGTTATCATTCAGGGCAAACAAACCAGTAGCTCGCCGTTGGATGTTTTCTAGAAAGACGTGTCTAGAGGTGATGAAACGTGTTGATATGTGCATGGGCAGGGAGAATTACTCGCTGCGGTTAAAATTCGGCGATGTTTGTCGCCTTCATGCCGGGGGCAACGTGTTCATTTTTGTAGTATTTGGGCACTTGGCTGGGATATCAATGAAGTTAACATGAACCTGTTCGACAACTTGTCTGGATGTCCATTAGCATGCATTGACCGGTCTGCTAAAGCCAAGCAGACATATTCCCTGATACGTTACATCAAAATAAATCAGTGTCACTAGAATATTCGATCAGGATTCAACACAAACCAATCGGCATCGTCCGGAGGTTCTCCGGCGTCCCTTGAAATTTACCGCGTAGGTCAACTCACCCTCGAGGCAGCGGAATTACAAAGTGATCAAAAACCAATGATTCGAACAACACGGTTTCGACTCCCGATCGTGCAACTAACTGCAACAGGTAGACACAAATCATCCGTTCATCTGTCACTGACAGGAGGTCAAGGCTAATGTTACTGGCAGGTGTCGCTAGCAGGCTGGGAAACATCGACGGCGACCGCTCTCTTCAACATCCGGAAACCGCTTCTCTGCAAATGGCCGAAGTTCCGTGGTTGACTATAGAGCCAAGATCACCATATCATGTAGCGTTGTTGTATGTGCGAGCTAGCCATTCACCACAGGTATTGCTTCTCTTCCGCGACAACTCTAAACTGGTGCTTGATCGGCCCACGCTCACGGCCATGAACATAAGGCAAATTCCATCCTCCGGGACCTGCGGAGCTTCCCTGCCCTGTGTCGGATGTCTCCTTAGCTTCTAGATAGGCACCGTTCCTCATCAACCTACTACTTTGAGGTGATAAGCCATATTGTGCTACCTGATACTAGGAAGGATCTTTTAATGGTCGCGACCTGTGCGATATTTTCCGTTCCCGCTGTTCTCGTGGACTTTGTTGATTCAATTACCAGGAAGCAATATACACCATTATCAGCGGTGATCTACCAGTATGGAATCCGTGCCCTATGATCTTCTGGCCGAAGACTTGACTCGTCAGAGTTTTCCCATGATTTGCATCCCATGTCATGTCTTATGCAATCTCATCCCCAGTCTGTATATATTTTCGAAGCTGTTGGACACCCTAATATTCGACGGGAATCAAGTGACCGCGGGCTTCTCTCAATATGTAGAGATGATCCCGTCGACTTGAATACCCAGAGGAAAGACCTCTTTCGCCTGAAATGCAATGATTGCGTTGGGATCATTGAACAACAAGGCATTGCTGGCACTCCTCCAATAAAAGGCTTGACCACAGCATCGCAGGCTGTCCGATTTTTTTCTGTGAGCTTGGCAACGACCCTAAACATTCTGTCAATAACATCATGAGAGAAGTTAGATTTACAAATCACAGTGGCGCTCCTCACCCCCATCAGCATGGTCCCCGTCGCAGTAGATCTTGATTACGGTGATAACTAACGTTTACCTGCATTATCTAAAGCTACGTCTGAGACTCAATTATTTACATTTGTCATGACGGCATTTCGTGAGTACTATGTAGCGCAAAACATGTCTGTGACATAGGTGCCAACGAGAAAACCTCGTGTATTGTTGTCAAGGATAAGCGTGGGCGAGGGCGTTCCAGAAATAGACCTATATATTTAATGGATGCGAGAATATGTGAATTGTTCAGGTATGATGTACTACTCGGGTACGGGGATCACACTGAAGAATCATAGGGCCATTGGAGCAATCACAACCCCAAAACTCTAGATATGCGGGGTAAATAGTTCTCTACTGCCACACATAAGGCAGAGTCGTCCTGTAGCGCGAGTCGATCTGGAGCGCCAGAAATATCGGCCCCGAGACCTCAAAGGACATGGCTTTTTAACCTCATTAGTATGTGTGTCCGACTAGTCAATCTCTTCATAAGCAGTCCTTTCGAGCTCATAATCTCCACTACCAGCTTAAGTCCACTGAGCTAGTTCGAGGGACACCGGCTATAAGAGCCGTGTCAAAGCTAACATAATCCATTTAATGGCGAGCCTTGGATTGGCAGGCTCATGAGATGTGTAGGGTCGTCGCAATATAGGCGAAGACGACGTTCACAACACTTAAAAGCGTTATTGGCAGTGGGATACTGATCTAGGAATCAAGCCGAATTCAATAGCATCACGATTGCAGTTCTCGGCGAGTCTGATCCTGATTGCGTTCAATTTATAGCCTCGGCCCCTGGTGGGCTTGATAACTTTACACATGAGCCGCTGCCTTAGATACCACGCTAAAACAATGTAATGCCTTTCCTATCCGGAAACGCTGCACAGCTTCTCCAGTATCGAGTATCGATGTCAAGTCTTCACCGCCGAAGTAAACCTATGTATCGCACAATGTACCTAAAAGTGTGGCGTTATACGTTAACATCATGAACAATCAAGAAGCCATTAGTATCACGGCCTCCACGTCAGGGAAAGGATTGTACCTAAAAGTGTGGCGTTATACGTTAACATCATGAACAATCAAGAAGTCATTAGTATCACGGCCTCCAGCGTCGGGGAAAGGTCAGCTTACAAACACACCGCTCTAACTCATTGATTTGAGTGTTCCGCTTTCACCGCGTATCTCGCAAATAGGAAAGTATGTGTTCGACGTTATTGAGGAGTATGTTAGGTTCTTATTCATGCCTTAATGACAACCGTGGTAAATGGGTGAGTGGCCAGCCTATATCTTGAATGAAACGGGTCATGAGTCAAGTTTTTGGGTCGATCTTCGCCATAATCAGTGTAAGCAGCGGATCAGCACCCGCCAAAGACACAGACTCATGACAAGACATCACGTTGACACCCGGCGGACATGCAGAACGGTGAAGACCGAAAAGCATCCTAGATCGCGAGTAAGAATAACCAGTTTCTTCCAAAGAGCATGGAGAAGTCTCGACCCTAGATTGTTTTTGAATGGAGTTGATGCCGATTGACCGCCTGTGATTTTCACATAGCGAGACTAATAAACGCTCGCTGAGGGAAGTGAAAGTATGACCGTATTCGAGGATCTTCAGAGGAGTTAACTTCTTAACTTCGATTGGGGTTCTGAATACGATCAACTCTGACCACATTCGTGAAGGCTGAGTCCAAGACACTGTTATTATCGTTTGTACCCCATATTACCAGTTCATCTCACTCCACTCGCACGAGTGTTCGGTATGGATGTCGACCGCCTACCGCGGCATCCGTTGCTCTTATGGACGATACCTTCATGAAGGGTCTAAGGGTGTGTTCGATAATGTTCATAGGGATGATTAGCAGGGTGAATACATACCTTGCTGCCCGGGAGCTATTGTCTCGGCAACAAGTGGTTCATCAAGTTTGTTGAAATTGTTGTAGCAGATATCTTCTTGGTAATGTTGAGTGGAAGGACTCCTTCAACTGTTTGAGACATTCATACTTCATGTTAGTCAGGCTACGAAAGACTTGAGATCGCACGGAGTCGTTCGTCACACAGGTTTCACTTTCTTTAGGCCAACCGTGGGATGTAGAAACTTCAACCCTGTCTTTGGTGACGCACAAGGGTAGAATCAAGATCTAAAAAAAAAGACTCAAATGATTGAGATGAGAAGTAGTGGAATATCTAGATAGAAGCAAATGGTCTAACGAACTCTGATCCAGATTTTGATGCACGTCCGGAGGACATCCCTGCAACCGTTCCCATCGACCGTCGAACAGTTAATACCGGCCGGCCGGCCGCTGAAGAATAGCAACAGGAGGCACGTTGAGTAGTCAAAGAAGCGGGGAACCATCGCAGAGGTCCGACAGTATTACTTGCCAAGAGGTTCTTTCAAATGTACAATGATAAAATCCGAGGCCATTAGCATCGAAGTCCAAGATACACGTTCAATGAGCGTACGCTCGAAAGAGAGATCTTTCCCTTCTAAGCTGGTTGCATCCGAAAGTTATTGATGTCAGATGATATACGAGCGTAAGGATAGTTCGATTTGCTCCTATCGTCGGTACGCAGCCGAGGATAGACAGAAGTGTCGCTAATGGTCGAGAAGTGCCAAGTAGAAGCCAGTGCCAGCCAAGCGTAATGGACCGAGATTGGGCGGCCTACGACTAGACCAGAACTCCAGAGTTTATTTGACCAGTGAGACCATGGTTCACTACGCCATTCATAGCGGCAATGAGACAACTCAAGAGAGCATCATGCCACGTTGAGCACAGATGCCCCCTCGCACTCATTATCGTTGGCCTCAGGGAGGGGTTTAGACGGCTTCTCATTCGCTTGTGGTCGAGGCCTTCCGACGCGTAATACCCAGGGCATCCCGGGTGAGTCCTGAACTGAAGTCCTCTTAGCAACTATGTGGGCAGACAGATAGAGATTGGATCCGGGGAATACATAAGAAATTGGAGGCCATTATGCCCTACGTCAGCTGGGGTTGTAGGAGATCTTCTCAAGTACGACACAAAGTACGACGTATTGGATTCTTCAATTTTACTCGGTGCGCCGATTTGCCTGAGTGGTAGCTGGAAATCACGTTCATATGCTAAGCCTGGAGAATAAGTAGGGCTTCAGGGAAGACTTCCGACAGACGTTGTTAAGTGCCGCATTAATGTATGAAGACACGAGGCGAACGTTGTTGCGATATGAACGTGGGTTTATTTGGTCGTCCGCGTGATTCCCTCTGAACAAACACTAACAGCTTTCCTCTCTTCACTCTTCCAGCTCTTCTGTTCCCATCTTCTCAGTTTGATTCTCTCTGCTTCACCAACTAGCACTACAACAGCAGAAATATATTCCGGGTTCATTGAATATTAATATTCGATATCAGCTTCTTACTCCTTGGGTCTCCTATTTTACATGCATCAGATTTCTCAATTTTCACTGTTCGGTGGCTTCTTCAAAGCGTCCAACACGTCTATCAGGAACTCGCTTGATGGAGAGCTAAACCTGAATTCGACAAACAGCCCAGGGTGACTAAAAATATCGCTCTCGCAGGTACTCATATTACCGGTCTTGCACTGAGGCTCTGGTCCTGGGTTTTTGAAATACCAGGCGTATCTACCCAAGTTGCTATTCACGGTCTCGCAGTTGACCTTCACCCAACACCGCACGAAGTATCCCTGACACTCAACAAGCAGAACATCGGAATATCAATAATGCGCAGTCCCTTTTTGAGGTGTGATCATGTCTTATCTTTCTGCAAGCAGCAAGCAAGAATTTTTGTCGCTGATGGCCGCTCTCTTCACCCTTTTCTTCCCTCAAATATCGCTCTCTGGGGAAGCCTTGCAAATCGGGAGATGCATTACCCGCTTATTTCGCCATTCTCGAGGCTCATTCGTGGATTGATCTTCTAATGTATTTGAGTATAACGACCCCGCCATCTCGGACGACGCCCAAGTAAGGGACCCTAGGGTAGCAACAAAAGGGATAGAAGAAATCACGGTGAAGGCACTCAGAATGTCGGTGACATCGCTTGCGATGGCAAAACACCCTATCTTCCTCATCTCAGCAACGTTGAATACCGATACGGAGCGGGGAGGCCCTTACAATCAGCGCTTATCGAGTGATGGGCAACTAGAAGCGAGGTAGCCGAGGTGAAAGTCGATGAATCAGTAAATGGAGAATTTGATTCTTAGTTGCTGTCCCCCACGATTGTTCTGTCAGGGCGCACATACGTAAATCTATAAATCTGATGCACAAGCCGCTGGCGGTGCCGTCCGCCCCAGGCTGGCTCCAAACAATAATTTGGGTGTCTCCCGTGTACGGATCACCCTGGTAACCTATCCCTTCTGCTGTAAATCTGATCTCACTTGAGGGCAGCCCAATCTATGTTCATCGCCGGAAGGCACCCGACATCTATTTGTACCCGTGCAGCTGTGCCTTTCAATGTTGTGTCTTCAGTGCATTTCAACAGTGATACGCCAATTTGAATCTGACAAACATTGCCTCTGTAGTTTCAATTGATGCATGGATCTCTTTGAGTCAACGAACCCATGCCACCTTTCCCTTCCATGTCCTTCTATTGTCCATATGAACACCACGTCGCCTTACGAGGGTTATTCTGCTCTTGGGGCCACTGAGCTTCCTTGAGCGGCTATAAAGAGGTTCCAGGGTCCACGATTTCTAACCGGTATCAGCATTAAACGATGACGGGTTCCCCGCCTGATAGAACCGCCACTCCAGAAATATAGTCGCTAAGCATGTCGGAGAGCCCGGTACGAACTCGGCAAGATAAGATTTAAAACCAAACAAAAAGTCTTCCATCAACACTCTAGCTTCAACAGCTTGTGAGGCCAAAAATTCAAAAACTCTGAATTCAGGAGTCGCGGGAACAAGGTGATGGCGTCAGTGACCAGAATTCTATTCTTCTCAGGCACCTATGATGATACAGTGTTTCGCGATGACGTAGGACGCATCAATGCCTCCGGAAACCTCCCACTACAACTGCGAACCTGAAAAGACATGAGTTCCTTCCAGCAGCTTCCAGGTCCTTCCGACCATAATATAAGAAGCCTAGTATCTGGGTAGTTCCGGACCGCAATTTACACGTCAGGTTTTACCATGACGCAGTGTCATTCACCAATGGCAATGAATGACGTCCGAGCTTCCATTTCCCAATACTGTGTCGTGGAGTCCGTGAGGTCAGGCATGTTGAAGCACAGTAGTTCGGCGGGTTGCGGTCAGAAATAGAAAGGTGTCGTCATTATACATTTGTATTGTCCGGAACTAATGTTCATAAGGCTTCGTAAATGCAGATCAAGCGCTTGAAAAGCGGCGCACACAATACCAACGTCCCCGCCCTACGTCTCTGCCCTGCATCTTAACCCTACACTTTTGTGCATGTTGGATGGAGTACTAGATAAGCGAAACAGTTTCGTTGGTACCTGACGACAACAACGCCAGGTAGATTCTTCAAGCCAGATTGCTGGCTGAAGCAGTATCTTCGAGAGTTGACTGCTTGTTCCCGGTATGGTCGTGGAGATTTGACTGTGGCCCATGATAATGCTTGTGACCAGAGATGAGGTACCAAATGCTAAGGACGTTCACAGTTAGTTAGAACCAATGGTTTGGATCGCAATTCACGAAAAAAAGGGCAACTCACGATGACAAAATGATGACACCACCGGTTATGGCCTGCGTTTCGTTAACGAAGGGGCAATCAGTGCCGACTCGCCGAAGGGCATGGACAAACGACTACACACCGAGGCATAATTCATGTTATCCTTCGTCACTGGGAGTACGGTAGGAAGCGAGAAGATGACACAAATGAAGAGTGTCCAGAAAATACACATCCAGTTACAAAAGTTGCCTATAAGTCCATTTCCTAGAGAGAAAGGACCAGGCTTGAAGTTAACTTCTGGATGATTGTAGTACACTCTTCTGAGGAGGATAGGGATAATGTAGCTAGTATCAAGAGCCATGGCAGTCAGGGAGAAAATCGCATTTGCTGCAACGGGACTAGCAAGATCCAACAAGCCCGGCAAAATGCTGATGAAGGTCGAAAGCCATACAGCACGGAGCGGCGTGTCAGTTCTGCTGCTGTTCCTACCAAAGTAACCACGGTCGGGCAGACCTACACTAGGTATATCAAGAAGCTGGAACGTAACGGGAGATATTGACAAACCATGATCGCGACTGAATGCGTAGACAGTTCGAGAAGTAGCCTGAAGTGCCGTTTGCACGACAAAGAATGCCGTCATACAAACAGGAACCTGACACCGATCTTAATCATTATCCGAGAGTCAAAATCCCGAAACTTAACTCACCCACAGAATCAAAGCACCAGTCTTTCCCATTCGGTTGACCATGATCTATAACGGGTCTGATTATGACATTCTGGCTGAAATAAGTGTATCCTACCTGGAGGAAGGCTGATCCCGATGGTCCAGGTAAGTTTTCCCTTGTGACAAAGTATTGAGTTCACCCAACGGAAAAAACTGTAGTAGCAACTCACAATGGTCCCGAGCACAGGATCATAACAATATTCAAAACCCATCCGATGAGACCAGTGCCAATGACTGCAATGAAATAATGCGTGAACGGGGTTCAGGCGCCAGGAGCAATGACACTCACCTGCAATGAAGATAGCAGATGGTGCGGCATAAGCTGCCCGATGTACCTCCTCACTGAAAGCAGAAATTAGATGTCAACGCCCAGGAACGACGACAAGAAGTCTGGACGTACGAAATATGGGCAGTCGCGTCGTAGTCCTAATACAAGCGAAAGTGCATCAATCATATGACCAAGTAGAAAATAAACCATTTCAGTTCCTCACAGTCATCTACGGAAAAACTGTCAGCCTCTTATCGCTTCGTAACCCCAAGGAGGGAGTAATACACACCGTCCACTGTACGCTGAGAAGCCCAAACAAAAATGCAATCCCTGTATTCCACCCACCAGTTTGATTGACGATACCGCCTGAACCAAAGACGTAGCTTGCGGGGTGCATCTCCGATCGAGGTGTAGTTGATAAAAGTACAATAATAATGACTGGTGAAGAATTCAGAAAATCCGTTAATAAAGAGGTCGATTTATTGAACCCACGGAAAGTTGTTCCCAAGTTCACGAAAACGAAACCAGCCGTCAGCCTTGCAAGGTGGCGTGTCGCCAGGGAATTCTATGATCAAATGAGCCACATGGTGATGGAAGATGTGAGGTAAAAATAGTACCAGTGACGTACCAAGATTCCATGGAATACTATCAATCCAGCAAACAGACCCACAACCTTGCCCTAAAAAGAGTTTTATCCCAGCTAGTATGAAGCACACAGAAGCTACTTACTTGAGTTAACTCAAAATCAGGCCCCTATTCTGCCAGTTCATGTCAAAGTGAAAATGCGGTTCAGGGTATCAACGCACCCGTCCAATGCTCACTGCTGCCCAAATCATACTCGACAGACCGAACTCTGTAGACGATACACCCGCAATTTGGCCTTTCACAGCGTCACGAATAGCTCCAAAAGCTAAGATTAGGTTTTCCGCTCACCAAGGATGTTGAGCCATCCAACCAACCAGCCGACCTATACGCGCGATGAGATCTCTGAGTTGCGCAACGGATTGATAAATACCTTTGCTCGATGCTTCTTAGGAGTGAGTTGTGCGGACGCGGTGTATCTATTCCGCAAGGTTAATTCCACGATGTCATCGTTGTCAATAGGAGCGGGAAAGTCACTCACAAGCCACCGCATGTAGGATACGCACTAACGATCTCTGCAATACTTGATCCTAGCGTGAAGCAGACACTGGATCCGAGAATCCAACACCATACGACCTGTGCAATGATCGTTTAGCCGCCAGTCATGTTTCGACGCCGTCATGAGCACACTCACTGTAGATGGACCACCAAGCAGCAGAGGGGTGTTGAAGGTCGTCGCAACACTCGAACACAGACCCTATTTCTTCTAAGCCATTGTTAACCTTCACGGAATCGACAAAAGCCC
This sequence comes from Leucoagaricus sp. SymC.cos, assembly GCA_001563735.1. Classification (NCBI taxonomy): domain Eukaryota; kingdom Fungi; phylum Basidiomycota; class Agaricomycetes; order Agaricales; family Agaricaceae; genus Leucoagaricus; species Leucoagaricus sp. SymC.cos. The sequence goes on along the minus strand of KQ962412.1, from coordinate 85,070 downwards.
ACCATGATACTAAACGCAAAACTTATCTACAACCCATGAGCATCCTCAGAGAAGACCCACAACAAAAAAAAGTCCACGTACCGTCGCCAAGTTCGAAAACTCTCTCTTGAACGAAGGCTTATATCCCAACGCAACAAGCTCCTTGTCATCATCGTCCGACACATTTATCTCAACACTCGACACCGTCTTTTTATCAACCTCTTCCAAGCTACTACTCTTCTTCATCGTTGTTCCAAGCATTCACGTTGATGATAGCGGGGTGATGGTGGATGTCGCTCCAAGAATGGACAGCGTTCCGGAAGAAGCAGAAGCCGTTATGTACTATGTAGCCGGTAGACGCCAGAATACGAAGTGGTATATTTAGCCCGTCCCAGAAAGAAGGAAGAAAAAACTCTGGGGTCTCCGATTTCTTTCTTCAATAGAAAACAGTCGGACTAGGAAGTGGTGAGGGAACTGAAGAAGAGGAGGTCGCATGCGGAAGAACGAAAACGAGTCCCCTTGAAGATGACAGGTTAGGTTTGATGATAATAATGGCGTCTTGGGCCGTTCTGATGGGGTCTCATGGAGAACGCATGGAAGAACGCATGGAGAAAAAATGATATCTGATATCTTGAGACGCATGAAATTGTGCCGTGGGTTTTTTGACTGAATGGCTCGGTGATCAATGTGAAAGGAACAAGCAGACAAATAGTGACACACACACATACTTGTCCCCCATTTTCTTTCTCGGTACGTATCCACTTGGCATGGATTTTTCAGAGTCAACACATCGGCTTTCAGAAAACTTATATACAACGGTTCATCAATGATCAAGCGTGTCATCGCGTCGTTCTGCGATTTTCAGCATGAAAGAGAATACCTACGTAGAGCAAAACTTTGAGCACATTCAGGGAATGATGCGTTCCTCCGGCTATAAATTTTTGAGGCACCGGGGAAACTCAACCAATTTCAAATATTTCTATTCTCTTTAGAATATAATCACAACACATAAGATAAGGGTTTGCCAAGGTGCTAATAGATATAAAATGCATGCTCGGGAGCCGATCTATAAATTATGGGACAAGGAATGGCAATAATGGGGGCAAAAAAAGCTATACGAATGTAATCAATACAATCACAGCAAGAAAGAATAATGTACAATGAAAGCAAGACAAGATTTTCAGGATATGAAAAACCGGTAAAAAGTGATCAATGCGCGGATGAATGAGTAGAAATTAAGGTCTCCACCGGGTGGAAGAAGAGAGATAAAAAGGTGTCCATGCCATACTCGTTACCAAATGCAACGTACCATTATACCAACAAACGAATCAAAAATCCAGAACCGCATACCATCACCTCACCGCCACAACCTACGGTATAGTACCCAAAGAAGATAATCATGTCGCAGGAACCATGGTCCTCCTTCTCACTGTCTTCCCAGTATCATCCTCACTGCTCCTCACACTCACATTCTCCTTCTCACTCGACTCTTCACTTATACTCGACGTAGGACTCATCAAACTCGCCGTTCTCGTCCTCGCCGAAACAACTCTCCGATGGGCCGTAGGTGCAACTGACGATTTCGTCATCGTACCTGTCGGTGAAGTGACCCTGGAAGCTGTACCCGTCGGGGACTTGATTCTTGACGTCGCACTGGCTGTAGGGCGGGACACGGGGGCAGGTGTAGGTGTACCCGCGCTCAATGATGATGGAAGCTTCTTGACGGGTGGTGGACCCATTGATCCATGAGCCTTTTTGACAACTGATCCGGTGGTAGACGTAGATGACGACGTATTGATCCGATTACTCTTCCCAAGTGCAGTAATTTTCCCTTCGCCTTTCGTGCTTCCTGAATCGGAAGTGACGGACATCGCTCGTGAAGGTGGTCTCGTTGATGCGGGAGTGGTACCGTCGAAGAGAGAGGAAGAATCGCGACGATGAAGGGTTTTCGAGCTTGATGAAGTTGACGCAGGCGTTGAGCCGGCCTTGATACCGTTCTTGCGTTTATACTACGGGGTTGGATGAAAACGTAAGTAACTCGGGACTTCAAGACGATAGAAAGTCAAAGACATACCAGCTCCAGTTCTTGTTGTTTCGCATCAAGGGCAATATTCAATCCCTGAATATCCTCCTTATCCTTCCCATGCTGCTTCGTCAGCTGTACGACCTTAACCTCCTTATCCGCACTCTCTTGTTGCAAATCATGCACGTGTTTCCTCAGCCTCTCCATCTCATTCTTCAGCGAGTTCATATTCTCCTTCGTCGTCTTCAGTTCTCCTTCAACTTCAGATTTGAGGCGAATAAGATCTGAAAATTGACGTCTCGCTTCACTTTCGGAACCGGTGGCATCTTTGAGTGCCCGAGAATGTTCGTTGAGTTCGTTGATAACTTGTTCGTGGTCACGTTTGAGTTGAGCGATTTCGTCATGTAGGTTTTCGGATTCGAGTTCTCGAGCACGTAGTTTTTGGGAGTGTTGCGCGATTCGGTCGTCACGGTCGCGGATAGTCTCTTTAAGCTCGGCGATTCTATCAGAGAAGGATTGCTGTTCTTGTTCAAGCTCTGCTATACGATCTCCGCATTCATGAAGCGCACGAGTAAGCTCCTCCGAGTGATCACGTTCCTCGACGAGCTGTTTCTCGAGCTATAAGAACGCATCTAATGAGCATAACTGAGTAAAGAGATGAACGATGCGACATACCTGCTCGCGCTCTTTCTCCATCTCATCTCTCTGGTCCCAGAGTTCATGAACCTCAGCTTCAAGCTGATGTTTCCGATTCCCGGTCTCATTCCATTCCATCTCGAGCTCATTCATTTGTTGCTCAAACACCTCGCACTTCTGCGCCAACTCATCCCTCTCCTGCACAGCTTCCTCCTTCTCGCTCCTCGCCTTAGCAATATCCTCCTCCGCCTGCTTCTTCGCCTGAGTCAACTCCCTAATCTTATCCGACGCATTCTCCGTATGACCCCACTGCGCCTCCAACTCATTCTTCATCACCTCAAACTCATCCTCTTTGTTCTCAAACTGCTGTTTCAGCGTCTCCAGCTCATCTTGCACATTCGCCTTCTCGACCTGCATAGACTCCAGTTTCATCATCAATTCCTCCCTCTCCTGGTTCCAATTCATCTCCGCAACACGATAAGCCTGTCTCTCCTCATTAACCTCCTGCTCCCTCTCCGCCAACCTCCTCAACTCTTCCTCATCAATCCCAACAAGCGAAGCATTCCCCAACATATCAATCTGTTCCTTCGCCTCTCTCAACCCTTTATCCAACTCACTCTCACTCTCATCCTTCGTCCACAACATCTCCTTTAGATTCAGAACATCCTGCGATCGTTCTTTAACCAACACTTCAAGCCTCTCAACTTCACTCTTCATCGTCTTCTCCTTTCCCACCCATTCCTTCTTCTCCATTTCAAAACTCGCAATTTGTTGATGAAGCATACGAAGAGCTTCACCACTCGCTTCATCCATAACGCTTCTCTCCATACTCTCCTGTCTCGAACCATCCACTTCTTCCTCCAATAATCGTACGGCCCTCTCTAAGTCCTGAACTTTCTTCTTCCATTGCCTCAACGCTCCCTTACGCTGATTCTCTTGTTTCTCCAAATCAGCAAGTTTCTTGCTCAAGAGTTCGACCATCTCGTCTTTTGTCCTCAGATCAGCCTCATACTGCGAACACAACTCCGTTTGAAGAGTTAGTTGTGTTTTGAGAGAATATATGAGGTTTTCTTCTTTGGACGTTTTACGAGTATGACGAGGAACACCGGGAGGTGTAGTGGGAATCATCGTTTGAGGGGTGTAATACGTGCGAGCATTGGCGTTGAACGGGTCAGGTGGTTCGGAGGCTGAAGGAGTGGAATAGAGTATGACACCCTGCGACGAGTCATCGTTAATGTCGGCTTCGGGTGCTGAAGGAGAGGGTTTCTCCGAAATGGTGATGCGGGGGTGACAACGTGGATCCTGGAGAGGCTTTTCCAGTAGAGTAAAATACAGTCTGTCCAAAACTGAACGACTGACTTCGCTCATGAAGAGGTGGGGAAAACACAGGTTGACGTTCCTTCGCATGAAAGATCGTCTCATCGACCATTCGGGGTCCATTGGCGGGTCCATTGAGAACGACATTCCTCTTCACAGTTTCCTCTTCCTCCTCTTTAAAGCTATGAATGCTCTCCTCCCTCTCCTTCCCTTTCGACTTGGCACTCCTAGGTCTAAAAGGCGTGGAAGTCATCCTGCCTTCAGAGTCCGTGCCGGATATCGACAAATCCAAATCAATGGCACTATCAAGCAAAGGCGAGCCAACGTCGAAGCTCAACCCAGAAGAAAACACTGGTAGGTCTACCTGTTGGCCATCAAGAGAACCATCAGCATTGAAATTCGGCGGCGACATAGGGCCAGGGAATGACAAAAAGTCGCCCCCGGAGGAAGAGCCCGGACTAGGTTCAGCATTGGATTCAGTTTTAGCAGGATGATTGTTGTTGGGAGAAGATTCCAGGGGACCGAACACTGCGCTCAGTGACGGGCGCGGTTTAGATCTGGGAGGTGATCGTGTGATAGGTGAACTTGAATGATTCGGACCTATCCAATCTGTGAATGACGTAGGGTCTGGCACGCGAACTTGAGAAGGTGGAGAGAGGAAGTTCTCCTCCGTCGATTCTTCGGGGGAGATGACTTTGTACACGTCGTGGGAGAAGAAACGAACATTTTGACCTGTTCCTGGAGTATTGGGGTCACGAAGGATAGATCGAACGGAATTGGTCTTGTAGTTGTCGACGGGAGAATCGAGGGGAGTTGTACTCTCTTGCACAGTAGCAGAGCGGAGGATATCGACGGAAGGTCGCCGGACAATGTTTGCAAAGGAGCGAATGGTATCCTGAGAACGCTGAGGCTTATGTTTCGCCGATGCGTCATCAGCCGTTTCCACGGTCGGACTCGTTAGCGAGGATTGCGATGCTGTTAAGAATGATGACAAAGTCAATTCAAGATCCTGTGCAGAAGAAACGGCAGACCGGTCCATACCATTACCGAAAGGCAGACTGCCCCTAATCTTCTTCGGCAAGAGCTTGAGCGAAGAGGTCCCGCGAACAGAATCTGGGTCTTTCGTATCCTTCGACACGCGTTTAAACAACGAACGTTTCGAAGGAGAAGGCGGGGGACTAGGCTGTGGTTGCGAGAATGGTGATGGGTTGGGGGGAATAGGCCGTACCGGGCCTTGAAGCTGACCCAAAGTGAAAGAGGGATTCGTGGAAGAGCCCTCCATCGTCGAATTATGGAAAACAGACATGTTTGGATGTTGGTCGAGTAACATAGCCATGACTTCTGTCCGACTTTCATCCTGCGCCAAATCGAAGGTTCGACCAAACGTTTGATTCGGCGAAACGGCGGATTGACCTTGCGAGGTCAACATAGTCAAGACTTCATCATGACTTCTGTCCGACTTTCATCCTGCGCCAAATCGAAGGTTCGACCAAGCGTTTGATTTGGCGAAACGGCAGATTGACCTTGCGAAGTCAACATAGTCAAGACTTCGGCTTGACTTGCATCTTGCGTTATATCATATGTGTGACCAAAATTTTGATTCGGTGTGGGTGTCGTCGACCGCGACTGCGAATGGGACTGCGAATTCGAACGCGTAAGTCGCTGGGATTGCGACCGTTGAAGCTTCTTTCGTTCAACCTGCTGCGATTGTTGTATTTCAAATTGAGATTGAGATGGTTCATCTTCCTGAGCATGTCTGCTCGTCGTCGACTTGAGCGCCGAACTAAGCCTAGCCCACATTTTCTTCGTGTTAAAGCTGTGGGGGAGAGTCCGGACAGCTCGACACCTTCAATATGACGTGAATGATGAAGAAAGGGTTGAACTTGTGGAGCAACGGGACACAAGGAGACGTTGCCGTCCTTCCCAGATTTGTCACAAAAAGAGAACACGTAACGTGAGCTTTCAACCGCGTCCAGCGCGTCAGTCACGTGATGTGTAATTCGCCTGTGAGCCTCGTGCGGTCAGGGTCCTACACAGCAGCCGCCGGGAGAGATAAGATAAGGATCGAGAATCAGGATGGCGCATAAATGAAATCTCAAAGGACACCATCTCCGATGACCACCAACGATCTCCTATAAGTATGTACAGCGGAGAGTGTGCGAGGGTACGGAAAAGCATCGACAGCCCGAGGTATTTCATTTCCTACCAGACTAAACTTAATAACTACTGCATAAAGTACTCTTCGTACCACATGTCCCAAGGTAGTGCCCTCACAATTTCCGCCCTATACTATCGGCGCTTACTAGTATCCCACCAAAATCTTCAAGCAAACCAGACCGAAGCCTCGTAACCGAAATGAGGTCCCGTCAGGTCTTGGGGAAGGGGATGTCATACATTCAGGGGGCTAGTAGTGCCGCACATACTGTTCCTGGTTCTTGCCTTCTGGTCCTGAGATTCACTTGTGTCGATGGGGGTGGTTATTACAGCTTTCTCTCCACCACTTCGTAGTCATATCACTCCGCCACTGTTCGCCACAGCGATCTCGGGGGACACGGTAAAACCATCTCTCTATTGATTTCGGAACGACATACCGATGATGTTGATTCGGCGATGTACGTACCTCGAAGCGCATCAGAACGTGCGTTGCTATTTCCATTGCAAAGTCATCTTGCCGATCCCAACGGAAGACTCGTATCGATGAACAATGAGCTGACCAAGTGCTAGTTATGAGTATGAAGGTCAACATCCTCCGTGAGACAACGAGATCCGATTGTAGGTTCTATCTTGAATTTGTCCCGTCTGTCGTTTTGTATGTACACTCTAAGTATTCGATGATAGCATTACAAAATACTGTAACAAGGGCTTCATTTTCCTTTTATTTCGCATCAATCCCTCAATGCTTCTTTCTACTCAGCATTTAGAGACCAGCCTCAGCATCCTTCTTAGCAGCATATATAAGGAGGTCGCAGACACGGCGAGAGTAACCCCACTCGTTATCGTACCAAGCGATCAACTTGACAAAGGTCTTGTTGAGAGGAATTCCGGCCTTGGCGTCGAAAATCGAAGAGTGGTTGTCGCCAACGAAATCGGTGGAGACGACGTCTTCGTCTGTGTAGGCAACGATACCCTTGTATGCGCCATCAGCAGCCTCGCGGACGGCTTGCTTAATCTCATCGTAGGAAGCGGGGGTCTTCAGGCGGCAGACAAGATCGACAACGGAGACATCAATGGTGGGGATACGGAAGGAAAGACCACTATATGCGACAATAAAGGTCAATAAACGCGATCGCGACAAGAACAAGAACAAGTTACGTACGTGAGCTTGCCGTTGAGGGAAGGAATGACTTTTCCGACGGCCTTGGCAGCACCAGTGGAGGACGGGATAATGTTGTTGTTGACACTACGGCCACCACGCCAGTCCTTGGAAGAGGGACCGTCGACGGTCTTTTGTGTGGCAGTGGTGGCGTGGACGGTGGTCATCAAGCCCTCCTCGATACCGAACTTGTCATGGATGATCTTGGCGAGGGGTGCCAAGCAGTTGGTAGTGCAGGAAGCGTTAGAGATCTACCCGCAGTTATTAGCCCATTGTATCTTCTGATAGAAAAGGACAACGGTATAACGTACAACTTTGTCTTGGGGTTTGTAACTATCAAGGTTGACACCGCACACATACATGGGCGCGTCGGCCGAGGGTGCGGAGATAATAACTTTCTTAGCACCACCCTTCAAGTGGGCCGAAGCTCTAAACAGCTAGTGTCAACATTGATTGTTTCCTTGACTGCAAACATCTTTTACCCACTTTTCGATAGTAGTGAAGACACCCTGGATAAAAGAAACAGAGACGCGTAAAATCAGAATCTTGGATCAAGGGCGAGATCAAAAATACTCACAGTAGACTCGACGATGTACTCGGCGCCGACGGAGGACCAAGGGATAGCGCCGGGGTCACGCTCAGCATAGACAGTGAGGGCCTTGCCGTTAATAATCAGCTTGCCGTCCTTCGCCTCGACAGTTCCCGAGAAGCGTCCATGGACGGAGTCATACTTGAACATGTAGACCTAGATCACCGGCGGTTAGATATGCCAAAAGATCCCGACAATCCTCCATCGCGTCAACACACCATGTATGCAAGGTCGATGAAAGGACTAAATGGATCAACCCTTGATTAGCACCAAGATACGGCCGCGGAAGAGGACGGGGCGCGACTCACTCGTTCACGGCAACGACGTTGACATCGTTGAGCTCCAGAGCGTTACGGAGAACGATACGGCCGATACGACCTATGATGGCGATTATCAACACCCACAACGAAAGCCGAGTAGAACAACAACGCACCAAATCTGCAAAATGACGACGCCCAACATGAACATGACTCGTTCTCGACGCGAGAGAAAACATCCAGGGACTCTTACCCGTTAATGCCAACGTTGACCTGATCATGCACCGTGTAAGCAATTGTCAAACACTATTGAGGTATCAGAAGGCAGGACAGACCATATCTGTGTGTAAGAGAAGTAATGTGGTCGAGGGTAGTGGTGAAAAGGGAAGATGAAGGAAGAGCGGGTTGATCGATTTGGGGTTTATGTAGGAATTTATCGATGTCATCATAAGCCAATCACATCACCCAACAACCAGGGCCAGAACCTGTTCTGGAAACTCATTCGACTCGGGACGGCCACCCCAAGATCTTTTTTTTTTTCTTACACAGGGTCCTCTTCCCAAGGAGAATCAGTGTTATGCACTTTATTCAGTCAGGGGTGGAGTCAGAAGGACGACGAATAGGATGATATCATGCATCGATATGTCAGCTTTGGGGTCTATACTCTTACTAAGTCTGCCGCCATCAAAACACACTAAGAGTCTGACTCCGGAAGAGCCAAGTTTATCGTCACACTAAACAAGCTCATTGGGCTTAAGGCTGTATCTACTCAGTACTGGAATCCAGGTGGGTCGGATCGGGAACCGCCTGGAATTGTGTGGGTTTCAAATGCACATGCATGCTACTTTGGAAGATCTCCTAATTCCCAGTGGCTCTCCTACTCTTTCCTTGATACAATATTTACATATGCTTCTTCGGAATTCTTGAGCTCGGATCCACCGGAATCGGCCCCTATTCTTATAAGCACCGCCTTTCATTGAACTCGATCATTATCTATCATCATTCATTCAGGTCGTCATCTGAGCGTGATCGAGCCGAAGCGCACGCGTCTGGGCTAACAGGTCTGATTCTAGCCAAAGCACTCGAACGTGGGCTGGAATGTACTGTAATATGAACAAACCTGCCAATGACATTTCTGATCTCAGTTCATATTCATCAAACATCTATTTTAGAGGTGAGCGTTTGTGAAGTCGCCGCCGCCGCTTAACGCATTTATCACTTCTGCTTCTCGCCTTCTCGGTCTTTCTTCGCCACAAAAGCAACCAGATCACAAACCCGGCGCGAATATCCCCACTCATTGTCATACCAGGCAACCAATTTGTGGAAGTTGTCGTTCAACGCGATTCCCGCCTTCGCATCGAAGATGCAAGAGTAGGGGCTACCGATGAAGTCCGTGGATACGACATCTTCATCTGTATAGGCGACAATTCCCTTGTATTCGCCTTCAGAGGCCCCTTTCATGACTTTATTGATATCGGCTTGAGATGCCCCCTTCTCGAGTCGGACAACCAGGTCGACGACGGAAACGTCCAGTGTCGGAACACGGAAGGACAAACCCCTACAGGATCAAGCAGGTCAACCTCGCTTCTCAACACATGGCTGGAACGACGATGAAGACGTACGTGAGCCTCTTATCCAGACTCGGAATAACCTTTCCGACGGCCTTCGCAGCTCCGGTTGAAGACGGAATGATATTGCTATTGACGGCTCTCCCACCCCTCCAATCTTTCTTCGACGGACCGTCAACAGTCTTCTGGCTTGCGGTTGTGGAGTGTACAGTGGTCATCAAACCTTCAATGATCCCGAAATTATCGTGGATGATTTTAGCTAGAGTAGCAAGGCAGTTTGTGGTGCACGACGCGTTGGAGATCTACTCATCGCCATCAAGACAACGAAAGAAAGTAGAAGGGAGGAGGTACGCACGATTGTATGACTTGATTCATACTTGTCCAAATTGACACCACAGACAAACATCGTTGCGTCAGCGGAGGGTGCAGTGATCACAACCTTTTTCGCGTGTCCACTCTGCAAATGAGGCTGGGCCTTTTCGGTCGTAGTGAACACGCCCTACGAACATAATGCAGCTGAGTCAATGTCTGCAATGAGTGCAAAGAAACGCGTAAAACTCACAGTCGACTCAACAATATACTCAACATCCAAATCGCCCCAGGGAATTGCCCCTGGATCTTTCTCTCCAAAAACAGCCATCTCTTTCCCATCGACCACCAACTTCTTGTCCTTGGTTTCGACATGGCCTTTGTATTTGCCATGGACCGAGTCGTATACAAACATATATTTCTGACAGAATCAAAGTGAATAATGATGCTCGGCAACTTAGACAAGGACGAACCATGTAATCAAGTGCAATGAACGGACTGAAACACCATCAATTGACTGGTCAGACGAACAAAGGCGAAGGGAACGTACTCATTCAAAGCGACAACGTTCAGACCTTCCATCTCCATCGCATTCCGCAGCACCAGTCGGCCAATTCGACCTGAATTCATCGAGCAATCAGAGTTGAGTTCTCGCGAGCTACAGAATCAACTCACCGAATCTGGAGGAAACCGTAAACTCCTCAGCTCCTCAGTCCGAATACACGCCACTGACAAAACGCACCCATTAATGCCTATGTTAACCTAGGTCACAAGTTTTAGCCCGAGCAGCTCAACACAATCACGGGAGGGCTCACCATCGTATTCTAGTGCCCACAAGTTCAAATGTTTGATGTTGCAAAGGAGAGAGTTCCAAGCATCCTCCCAAGACCTGGCCTCTCCCATATATGAAACAGAAGAGTCTCAAAATCCCACTTTTCGGTGATCTGCCTTGAGGTAAGTCGTCGTCATCTGGCTCTCCTCTATGGAAACGAAGTGTCTTACTGAGCACCACCTCTCGCCAGGATTAGGTAGTATGTTTACTCTTCCTAGTTAGCCAATTGAATCGTACACTTGCTCTAGGGTTAGAGTAAAGTTCATGAATTGCACGACTGTCAGCGGTGAGTTGGCTGTCCTAAGTGCAGAGGTCGAGGATGGATTGATGAGAGGCAGGCCTGGCGAGAGAGCCATGCCAGCGGTGGCATTGCCTTCTGCACGACAGAAGGCAAACTGAACAGCCCCGAGCTCTTCATCTGCTAACAGCCAATTTTCTGTCATACTGCCGCGTCCTAATAGGAGCCGTGGATACTATAGTGGAAGGCATAGGGGTAGTTTGAAAGGATGTCCGGTAAGATCTTGAGACCTTTTTCTCGGAAAGTGCTGAGGCAATAAGGGACGGTCCCAACAACAATTAAGGTTGTAGCCTGCGATCACAATAAGGCCAATCAGGTCGAAGGTCTCACGGTCGTCGGGGATTGGAGCCTCAGAGGTTGTCGAAGTGATAATAAATTGAACATATGGACATCCGACAGAAGGGTCATGACTAAAGGTCTACAGTTTGCAGAGGGATACCTATCAACCCGAGTGAAAAACCTACGGAGAAAAACGACAAAGTTAGAGACGAAAGTATTGCATCTGGCAGTGTATGACGCACCAAGGAGATAACTAAAGACGATGACTCCCTCGAACAAATTACCACGCGCCTCGGTCTGTTAGG